>OY992877.1:210859763-210977263 GCA_963921405.1 Cepaea hortensis | reverse complement strand
CTTTGGCTTTAGACTTGAAGACAAAGCAACTAAACTAAATGATGCGCCTTCTATGAACTACATCTACTTACGAACGAATGAACGAACGAACGAACGAACGAAAATCTTTATTTTCAAATGGTTAAGAATTGGACAGCAGGCCCGTCTGACATTCTGCCCTTCTTCTCTATTCCCTCTCATACATTCTTTCATTCAACATCTCTTATGAAGCAATTCTTTGACAACAAAAGAACAATAAGCATTAAAACGCATGAAAAATAATCAATAATACATGACTCGTTGAGGCAATGTTTAACATGGGCATCATGAATACCCAAGGTGGGTGTAACGTGCCATGCATATGGGAATGTTTTTTTTTTTTTTTTTGTGGCTAGTTGTCGTTGGAGATCATTTACTATTATTATTGTCTTTGTTGCTCTTTTTTTTTTTTAAGGGAGCATGTAGTCTGTCCTGAGGTAGTGTTCAAACAGGTTGCGACTGTATGTATAATGATTGGTGGTGTCTTTGATTTCTTGTGGAAGATTGTTCCACAACTGAGTGGCAGAGTATGCGAAGCTAAGGGGAGTCTCTGTGGCGAAGTGGTCAAGCCGTTTGACTCGTGCTCCGAAGGTTGTGGGTTCGATTCCGGGCCGCACCCTTCGGTTTACGAGTTAAATGTTTCGGAGACTCCTGTGGGACGTCGCTAAAAGCTACGGAGTTCGTCCTTTGTGCGACGCTTTCCATGCTGCGGAAAGAGACCGAGCCATATGGAATAAAACCCGGTGCAATGAAGTCGACCCTGTCGACTTTTAAGCGACTTTTTTTATGCTAAGCTTGTTTTATATAAGTCTATCCTAGGTTTAGAGACATGGGGTATATTTACTCGTTCGCTATGTCTTGCGTTATATTTAAACAATGGCCAAAGGTAGCTTGGGGCATTTCGAAATAGGATTTTGTGAATTAGTTTAGCATTATTAAAAAGTAGGCGTTTGTGGGGTGGCAGTAACTGAAGACGTTCATGTAGGTTAGAATTGTCTGTAAGCTTATCACCATTGATTAGACGCACTGCCCTTTTCTGGAGTGAATAAAGGCGTTTTGTTATTGATTTGGAGCATCCATCCCAGATTGTGGAGCAATAATCAATATGTGTTTGTATATGGGAAGTATAGAATATCTTTCTTGTGTTTTCGTCGAGGAAATTTTTACTTGCGTGCTTGCTTGCTTGCTTGCTTGCTTGCTTACGTACTTACTTACCCAGTTATTTACTTACTTACTTGCTTACTTACTCACTCACTCACTGTCTTACGTACTGACTGACTGACTGATTGACTGACTGACTGACTGACTGACTGACATACTTACTTACTTACTTACTTACCTCTCACTCACTCCCTCACTCACTTACTTGTAAGAAATCAGCAGGGAGAACTAGTTTAATGGCGAAGGCTTACGTTGGTGTCAGGGCCAGGTTGGGTGAGTGTTCGCTGTTCAGTGAGAGAGGGAAGGAATAACCACCTTTACTCAGAGCATGCAGGCCTACATCATGTGATGGACCTATCCCATCACATCACAGACCTCTATCATGTGTGGACCTATCCCATCACATCACAGACCTACAACATATGATGGACCTAGCCCATCACACCACAGACCTACAACATGTGATGGATCTGTCACATCACAGACCTACAACATGCGATGGATCTGTCACATCACAGACCTACAACATGCGATGGATCTGTCACATCACAGACCTACAACATGCGATGGATCTGTCACATCACAAACCTACAACATGCGATGGATTTGTCACATCACAGACCTACAACATGCGATGGATCTGTCACATCACAGACCTACAACATGCGATAGATATATCACATCACAGACCTACAACATGCGATGGATCTATCACATCACAGAACTACAACATGCGATGGATCTTTCACATCACAGACCTACAACATGCGATGGATCTATCACATCACAGACCTACAACATGCGATGGATCTATCGCATCACAGACCTACACCATGCGATGGATCTATCACATACCTACAACATGCGATGGATCTATCACATCAAGACCTACAACATGCGATGGATCTATCACATCAAGACCTACAACATGCGATGGATCTATCACATCACATACCTACAACATGCGATGAATCTGTCACATCACAGACCTATAGCCGATGTCAGATTGTTGACTCGTATTTCTTTTGGAAAACAACAACCTGATTCTATTCCTCAATATGAAGTTTGTTTGTTTGTGTGGTTTTGACAATCACTTTCCTTCCACACGGATACCACTATATCGAAGTTGCAGTTTCCTCCCAAGGATCACACAAGGGGAGTCTCATTAGAGTGCACGATCTCTTTACATCGGAGAAGATAAAGTTGCGTAAATGTCAGAATCACACAAGGTATACATTTTATGGTGTGGGTATGTTTTCTCTTTTCAAATGTAATCTTTACAATAGCCTATTCTGCTGACTGTGATCGCTTTCATACTCTCAAAGGATTGATGATGTGTGTACCGAGAATGCGAGCCTTCCTAGTTTTTCGCCCTTATCTGATAAGCCTATACAAAGTGGATAAGCCGCTTCTAAGTTTCTAGGTTCGTTTCCGGAATCCATCGCTAGGGTCACGTGTGTAGTTTTCTCAGAGGATTCTCGGGGTCGTCGCTGGAGCTGCGGAGTTCGTGCTCTGTGCGATGGTTTCGACGGGTTGAAAAGCAGAAATAAATTGAGATATATAGGATAAAACCCGGTGATATAAAGTCGATTCTCTCGCCTTTAAGGCTTGTAAGGAGATAGAGGCAAGGTACACCATCCTAGGATTTCTGGTTTTGTAATAATCCGGCCCGTCCACGTCGTGAATCGTATCCGAGCTGTTCAAGAGGAGGCGGACGTCATACCTCAAGTCCACTCCCTTCATTTATTATTGACAGGTCAGTTCGTGATCCATGATGCCACGTGTCGCCAGTGGCTGTGGCTAACGAAAATCGCTTTCGAAATCAGCTGCAGACTATTTGGCAGCAGACCATCTTACGTTGATGTTTAACATTGGTATGGGCGTCGGTCATTCAAAAAACAATGGCAAACAACTGAACGTATTATTGCCTGTAAAATCACAAATAGCTAAATAATACCGGGGTTGCATTCGATGTCCTGTAGAGGACATGCAACTTTCTTGTAATGGGTGTGTTAGAGTAATGGTTATAACGTTATGCTAGCAATAACGTGAGCACGGTCAGATGGGGTATGGATGTCAACTCTCGACAGAAACACAGGATGTGAACATACAGATTGAGGGACAGAAGGAGACTGATACTCTTTAAAATCAGCCGGAGGCACTGATGATTCGCGGGTATAGAAGAATCACTGGTCATTATCATTCAGTGGCTTCACCTGTAGGGAGATATTCCCGAAAACAATCTTTCTCCATAATTTATGTGACTGCTGTAGTTTTCTCAGTCAATTAGATGCCGTCTCCACAATGAAGGATGGCTGCAAGGGATCTGTCGTAATAGGTGTTGTCCCTGGGGTGAGGGGAATCAACACCCACATTCTTTTAACCCCATATCCTTATCTTGAGGATCTCCTAGCTTTCTGTCCACAACACCCCGTCAGTCCCTGGATCACTCTCTCTCTCTCTCTCTCTCTCTCTCTCTCTCTCTCTCTCTCTCTCTCTCTCTCTCTCTCTCTCTCTCTCTTACCACTGGACCATGCCCCCTCTCATTCTTTTCCAAAACATACTACACAACACTAGCTTCTAACAAAATGACAAATTAATTTAATAAAGAAAAGTGTCAGGTATGTGCAAAGTGTATGTGTAGAATGTCTGTCGCATAATCTAGTGTGTATGCAGAATCAGACCGAACAGCTCAGGATCAAAGTCTGATTCATCACATTACTGGCCACACAACAGCACCATATATCAAGGACAGAAGACCTCACCAAATGATGTGTCTCTCCTGCCAAATGTCGACTTCCTCCAATAGCTCTTGGATAGTCCGGATGCCTGGTCACCAATAGTGGATATAGTCCAATACTGACCATGAATCTGACACACACAGTGTAACTAATATGTCACTAAAAGTTATGTGATCTGATAACTCTTGTACAGTAAAATAAATGTTTACTGTCACTTTGAAACTAAATGTTAATAGTTTATGTCTCATGGGAATTAACCAATTGTAACACAAAATGTTAATTGGTAATGTCTCACAAAAATTCCCAATTTGGAAAAACACAATGTTCAATTTCCAGTTCTCTATATAACAACTATTGTTCCTGTTACTGGTGGTATTGTAAGTGTCTTCACTTTACTATGATGAGAACTACCACTGAGGAATCACTCTTATAGTCTCATCGTTTCCCGCTCGGCAGAGGCCAGGTTCTTGCAGACCCTCTGGGTTATGGGCCCAGTGCAAAAGCCGCTGAGTAAAAACCCGCCTTCACTGATCGAGCCATGACTTTTCTTCTAGCTTGTTGTAAAAAATAGTGGAACCTGTTGAAGAGGGAACACACCTGGTGAGAGCAACCCGACTCCAACCTTTATTAGGTGAGTGTAGTCCGACGGCCGCACTCAGATATATAACAGAGAACTCAACTCTGTCATAAGGCAGAGCTCATCACATCGGTCTGAGTCATGGTAAGACAAGGAAAGACTAAAGGACAAGTGCAGAAACCCAGTAGATACCCTACTGGAAGATCCTACCACTTGACATTTCCCTTATCCCCCCAACCACCCTTAATCTCCCTAAATATCAACCCACTACATTGTCCTTAACTCACTGAGTTAATTGATATCTCACACTAGCTATTTTAAGCACCGCGATAGCCTACTGCTGCCGACACTCCTATACTACGTTCTCATCACGCACATTACCACACTCGATTCCTAAGAATAATCTAATTTGAGTCTATCTAATTAAATACCATATATTTATTCCTGTTTGAAATTGAGACTACGAAATCACTCAATGGATACAGGTTCGCCTATGTAAATCAACATAAGACACTGTAGTCTCTCTCTATACTCAAACCAGGAACATCACACACATTCTTGTTGTGTCACAACATTTGGTCGACTCCTGCCAAAGTTGTTTATCCAGACTGCTTTAATACTGTGTCTGAATGACGTCACAAATCTGTCTAGACACTAGGCGTCAATAAACTATTTTTTTTCTCTCCGTTTCCGACACGATGTAAACAACTGGCTGGCTGCCCCGCTTTCATCTGGAGACTTGTCCCGGTACTTCAAAAAGCCCCGCCGGTCTGTAATCTGGAGAATAATTTCCCCACAACAAAAGATCTTGCCGACTTCCATCCAGACAGTCTGTCTACCCCATCAAAGGATGGCTGCCGCCTGTAGACAAATGGCGCGACAGTCTTTCATCGATCGACAACTCCAAGAATTTTTCCGCAACAGAATCTACAATACTGTCTGTCTCATTGTCCAATTCTTAACCATTTAAAAATAAAGTTCGTTCGTTCGTTCTGTCTCTCGTCTTAATTTTACATTCTCACAGACTGCTGTTCGTCCAAATCTTGGTGCTATCTTCCCACTTGTATCGTTGTCTATCTCCTGCTCGCTTGCCTTCCACCTTACCCTCCACTGTGGTTTTTATAAGAGTGTTATGTCTAGTAACGTAGTTGAATTATGTTACTTGCCGCTTACTTTCGTAGTCAAATCGCTTTTCATTCCCAGTTTTTTTTTTTTTCTAGAACCTCTGAGTTTGAGTTTTTGTTTCCATGAAATACATTTTCTTCTGTATGGCCATATATCCGTAAAATGGAGTTCCTCTCCATAACACAAAGCCTGGGTTGAATTCGGAGATCATGTGTTGCCCATGCAGTATGATCCCTCTCTCGGCCTGACTAGTTTACTCCAGAGGAAAGGTAACACCAATACGTCTGGAACAAGACAAGCTGCAGAAGTTGCTGGATCAGCAAAGCAATACTCTAGCAATCCGTCTGTCGGAGCTTCGATCCTAGGCCAGTTGCCGACCAATGCTTACTGCCTGTTCTGTTCTGCGATGACAATTAGTCTTTAAGCTGCATTTTCTCGCACTAGGATAAGGTGTGTAGCCTCCCAATTGCCCTCGTCCGATCGAAGCCGTTGGCATAATGTGAGGATGACGTGTTTTGGTGAGCGCCGCCCAACATTCGGCGCTAACAGAAAGCAGGCAGTACTGTCTACTGTCATACGGTAAATCAGTCATATCTGACTAAGACCTAACAATCCGCCTCATGCTGTATAAAGAATTTTTTTTTGGCATATCCCTTACAGAACGTTGCATTCAACATCAGCATTTTTCAGCTGCTGTTGATGTACTAGGCAAGATTACGCTCAATAGTTTGCCATTGCTTTCTGAGCGGCCGGCTCACTTATCCCGTAAGTTACCAACGCGGTGAGAATCGCTTCCAATTCTCGCGCGCTGCCTTACCCTACGTGGATAAACGTGATTACGGAGAAAGTCGTATAAAGAAATACAGATTGTAAACCGTTGTAAAACAAAACAAAACCAAAGAAAACAAGAGCGAGAGAAAGAAGCCAGGGGGGAAAGGTGCAGATAAAGGTATACCTAATAGAGGACAGACAAAGAAACAGACAAGTCGATATATAAACATAAATAGATATGGCTGGCAAGGCAGAGGTATATTGTTAGATAGAAAAGAAAAAAGATAGAGAAACAGAATCTGAGACAGAAATATTAAACAAGGAATGAGGGGCATACATTTAAACATACACAGAAAGAGAGGAAGAAGGTGCTAGAGAGAGGCAGTTGGCGAACGAATTGGCGACATTGTCATCAATAGCGGTAAGATACAGAGTGAGAGAATGAGACGACACACACACACACACACACACATACATATATATATATACACATACAGACACACACAGACACAGCGAGAGAAAGACAGACACACACAGAGACTGACAAACAGAGAGAGACAGACACAGAAAGACAGACAGAGAGAAGACAGACAGAGAAAGAAGACAGAGAAAGAAGACACAGAGAGAGAAAACACAGAGAGAGAGAGAGAGAGGCAGAGAGAGAGAGACACAGAGAGAGACAGAGAGAGACAGAGAGAGAGAGAGAGAGAGAGAGAGAGAGAGAGAGAGAGAGAGAGAGAGAGAGAGAGAGAGAGAGAGAAGACAGAGCAAAGGAAATCAATTCAGACAGATTTAATAACAGGGTGAGATCTGACGGGAGAACAGACAGAGAGAGACTGAGGCTGAGACACAATGAGAAAGAGGCACAGAAACACATTTCCCTGGAACTCCTTCATTACTAGATTTTATTATTATGTCTATTCATGAGCCCCGCCTCCAAGTGACGGAAATGAAGCAGGTTTGCGCGGGTTTTGTCGGCCTCAGCACCGGAACCTGGTCTCGCTGGCCCATTGTCTGAACTCACAAAGCTGAACTTTATTAACAGGAAGCCAGGAATTCATAACTTTCAAGACGATGTCGTCAATCAGAGCTCACTCACAAACTGAAGCCGCCCCACATGCACGTGCAACGATTGTCGCGCCGCTTGTTGGCCCAGGATATTCGGATAAGACCTGGAGAGTAGTGCAGTGCCACTTCACATTAATACCTTTGTTAGCTCAAGTAGCGGGCCCGTCGCTGGAGCCGTTATACTACACACACCTGGGCAGGGTATATGATGTGTCTCTATAGGAGGGGAGTGAGTTGTAGATATGGAGATCAGGTACTTCGTGGAATATATGGGTATTCATAGAATATTGATTGGGTTATTTGTGTCTTGCAATGGTTATATCAAAGAAAAAGATAACGGGTGCCATAACAATCAAAGGGGAAATGTTTAATCAAGTTAACAACTTCACATACACTGGGACAATGATAACATCGGATGGAGGATGCGTGACAAAGGTTAAAAGCAGAATTGGCTAAGCAAAAGCGGCATTTCAGAAAGTGAAAAGCATCTTTTGTGATAAGTCACTATCGTTTAATGTCAGAAAGAGGGTATTGATATGTTATATAGAAACCGTTCTGATATATAGCAGTGAATTGTGGAACGTGAATGGACAAATTATAAAGGACTTGGAGGCAACGACGGATGAATGTAGTTGTCAGCACTGTAGGCTGCCAGAGCACCTTACGACGAGTCACTGGAAAGAGCTAATGAAGTAGAACATTAAATAGAAATGCACAGTGTTCTTAGGTCATGTAATGACAAGAGAAGCATGTGACAATATTGTCAAAACTGGAAATATCCACGTGTGAAGAGGTAGTACAGCGAGTCTTTCTTCGTGAGAAGAATACTGAGCGTATCAAGAAGACAGACAATCAGAAATGATGAAATCATAACTAAGGTTGCGATAATAGCAGTGCTAGATTCATTAGGTGGCAGGGCAGGGGTATCCCCTATCACATTAGAAGTAAGGTGCCCCATTCTCTCCGCTAGCCTAAGTACACTCTTGGACAGGGTGGAGTATCCGTTTGCAATCTCATAGAAAATCAGAGAAACGGCTTAAATGGGTGCTCCATAGGAGCAGCCTTGCCCGGTAGGTGTACACATGTGCATCAGGTGACTCCAGATCGTCAGCAGGCGACTGAGTGCAAAAGAATATCAACATTGAAAGTGGGTACTTGGAATGCAAGAACTATGAGTGGGAATGGAAAATTTGCTAAGATTAAGAATGAAATTTGAAGACTAAATATTAACATGTCAGATATATGTGAGACCAGATGGACATAAATGGGCATTATGACATCTGAGGAATATAACATAATCCATTCTGGTGGAGAGAAAAACAGCAATTATAATGGATACAGAGAGAGCAAAATCGATCAAAGGATATTGGACTGTATCAGGCAGAGTGTTACTGGTGATGTTGCGTGGAAGATCTTTTGATGTCAACGTCATAAAAGTTTATGCACCAACAGCAGACAGTAGTGATGACAGCATTGATGAATTTTATAATGATGTAGAGAATGCCTTCAACAAATGCAAGAATTCTTAAGTAAATATGATGGGTGACTTGAATGCCAAAGTTGGAAATCAACAGGACGGATGCATAGTAGGCAAGTGTGAACTAGGGGAACGGAATGAAAGAGGTTGCAGACTTGTACCGTGGGCAAAAGAGTATGATGTGATTATTGTAAACACCTGGTATCAACATTGCCATGTGTCGCAGGACTGATGATACAGTAATCGGGAAGTAGAATAGGATAGTGCACATTGAACGCACAAAAGCTGACTTGGTGATGGAAAGCGACACAAAGAAACAGACGGGGACCAGCGATGATAACAATGTGTGTCCCAGTAAACTACAGATAGCAAAACAGTTATCAGGGTGATCAGGTGTAATGGAAAACGATAGTTAAATCTCACCCTAGGCCAGAAGTAGATATCTCGACAGGGACCAGTAGTTAGTGGCTATACTATCCACATACTGTGAGTATTTTGTGCGAGAATTATTGACAGTTGTTGCCTATAATGATACATGCTTGTGTATGATGACAGTAGGGAAACTGAGAAATGTTTGAACGATACCAGACATCAGCAACGTACATGGGAAGGCGGACACGGCAGATAGCCGGCCTAGTGTAGAGCTAATGTGTAGGGCGATTCAGTAATAAACATTAGGTTTGACTGGAACACACATGAGTTCATGTTATCTATTGTGCACAGCGTCAATGAACAGCTACGTACTTATTGTTCAACAAAGTGTTGTTGGTATTAGTTAAGATGCCATGATAGTCGACTCAGAACCGAGCCAAATGAAGAGAGGACCCAATACTTGTGCTAATAAATAGAGTACTTGGAGGAGGGTCAGCGGAGTTACTACGTGGCAAACATCACCCATAGAGATTATGGAACATGGAGGAGTCCTGATCATGAGATCAGAAATCAGATTGATTACATTCTCATCAATAAAGATTTCGATATGCCTCAAAAGTCGCACAAACTATACCAAGCGCAGACTGCTACAGCGACCACAGATTAAACATACGCAACATACATATACAATTTTTTGAAGTCAATGATACACCAAGAAACACAAAATTTGATCTACGGGGACTGAAGAGTGAGGAGATAAAAGATAAATTCAACGTAGAGGTAAAGAACAGATTTGATGCATTGTCCGATATGGAAATATTATTTCAAGATGTCAGCGATCAATGGGAAATATTAAAGAAATCAGTCAATCAAGCTGCAGAAACAACCATCCCAAAAATAAAGATGATGGGACGCAAGAAATGGATGACGGGAAACATCTTAAAACTCATGGAAATAAGAATAAATAACAAACATAACTGTGAAAAATATGAATAGATTTACAGGAAAATTAGAAAACTATGCAAAGGGGCAATAGAAACATGGCTTGAGGAAAATTACGAGGAAATTGAAAACCAACACAAAACCTCGAATACCAAATTAATGCACAAAAGAATTAATGACATCACTAACAAAAGAATACACACATCAACAGGTTGCCTAAAAACCAAAAACGACAAACTCATAATAGAACAATATCAGATTTTACATGTATGGTCAGATTATGTGAAAGATCTTTATGATGATACAAGAGAAGAACAGTATGATCTTCGGAATAATAACGAAGGACCATAAATTTTGAAGATGGGAGTTCAGAATGCTCTTAACCATATGAAAATTGGCGAGACCCTGGACCGAAATAACATCGCAATAGAAATGATCAATGCCTTAGATGAATATGGAATAGACCAGGTCATCAAACTGCTGAATGCAATATAAGATACTGGAGATATACCTCCTGAATTATGTAATTCTATATATTTTTTTTTAAGTTCCATATCTTTCACAGGACGTGACAGTCAACACCAGCATTTTACTGCCGTTGTTTATGTCTTGGCAAGTTTTACGTTCAGTAGTTTGCCATTGCAAACGAACGACCGGCTCCCATACAAACACGTTAAAACCAGCGCGACATGGCTTGCTGCCAAATCGGTTGTCTTTGTGTTTCGAACACGGGTTAGCGGCATTACCTATCGCGTCCGCAACGCCATCGCCACGGAGTCCGGCTATATTTATTGCAATCCCAAAGGAATCAGGAGCCTTGGAATGTGATCAACATCGAACAATTAATATTAGATATAATGAGCAACATCATGAAGATTTTGCTAAGATCATGCAAAGAGTTAGGAAGAAATACAACCCGAAACAGGAGAAGAACAGTGTGGGTTTGTAGAAGACAACGGTATAGTAAATGCTGTGTATATGCTGAGAACATTAATTGAACGTTCTGTAGAAGTAAACAAAGACCTACACCTTTGCTTTGTTGACTACACAAAGGCTTTCGATAAAGTAAGACACGTCAACATGATAAAGATGCTTGAATATCTACAAATAGATGGGAAAGACCGTAGACTTGTAAAAACATATATTGGAAACAACAAGCTGCCATAAGGATTGATAATGAAGTAGGCCAATGTAAGCCTATTAAGAGAGGTGTGAGACAGGGATGTGTAATGTCTCCAGATCTTTTTTCCCGTTACAGTGAAAATATATTCAGTAATGTAGAAGATATGGATGGAATCATAATTGGAGGAAGAAACATCAATAACGTTGGGTATGCAGATGATACAGTATTGATTGCAGACAATGAGCAGGATCTTCAACAATTAGTAGATGTGATTGTTGCACACAGTGAACAACTAGGGTTAGAATTAAATATAAAAAGACATACATTATGGTCGTCACTAGGAAGAACGAAATACCGCAATGTAATATACAAGTTCATGGAAATATTCTTAAGCAACTGAGTCGGTACAATTATCTCGGAACAGTCATAACTTCTGATGGGAAATGTCTTAAAGAGATTAGAACAAGAATTTCTATGGCGAAGGTAGCCTTTTGCAAGATGGAAATCATAAATGACCAATAAAAAGATGGCATTTGCAAAAACAAAAAAGAGTGTTGAGGTGCTACATAGAACAGGGTGCTTTTGTATGGATGTGAAGCGTGGACAATGAGCAAACAGGCTGAAAAACATCTGATGGCTGCGGAAATGTGGTTTCTGAGCAAAATGCAAAGAATACCATGGACAGACAGAAAAACCAATGACCAAGTCCTACAAGAAACAAATGAAAATCGTAAATTGATTAGAGAAATTAGACGTAGACAGTCAACAATTTTTGTTATGAGAATAAATGAATTGGTGAACTTGGTGACAACTGGCAAGATTGAGGGGAAGAGAACAAGGGGAGGGCAGAGTAGTAAATACCTGGATGGCTTGGCCATATGGCATTGTCGAGACAAGAACATAACGGATCCACGACTCTGGTGATCGAGTGAGATGGTGAGACATGACCGCCCACGCTTACCGGCATGGCACATGATGATGGTGAGATTATGTGTTTTTTAAACAGCAATTGAAATGATTCGTCCACATAACTAGGCTACCAGCTGACAATATACGATCACGAGAAATGATGTACAGACGAGAAAAAGAGGCCGACAATGTAGACGATGGACAGAGACTGAGGGAATAACAGAATCCATGATATATGAAGCCCATGAACGGGCAGTCTTCCACCGTTTATGCTTTTTCTTGACACCGCAAGGTACAAGTGGAACAAGATGAGATGAGATGACATGGCATGACATGAGATTAAATGAGATGAGATGAGATTAGATGAGATGAAGAGGCAGAGACAGACGTAGCGACGCTATAACAGATAGCCTAGGACTGGCATTATGGAGCAGCACCAATAGAATTGATTCAGGGCACCAGTGGCCAAAATATGTGAGGATGCTGTCACGAATTCTTGGAGTTGTCGATGGATGAAGGACTGTCGCGCCATTCGGCTACAGGCGGCAGCCATCCTTTGATGTGGTAGACAGACTGTCCTGGTGAAAGTCGGCAAGATCTTTTGTTGTGGGGAAAACAGGTCTCTGGATCACAAGCCGGCAAGACTTTTTGAAGTACCGAGACAATTCCCCAGATGAAAGCGGAATAGCCGGCGAGTTGTTGACATCCAGTCGGAAAAGGAGAGAGGAAGATAGCTTCTAGACGCCTACTGTCTAGACAGCTTTGTGACGTCATACAGACACCGTATTAAAACAGTCTGATAAACAACTTTGACGGGAGTTGACCAAATGTTGTGAGACAACAAGGACGTGTGTGACGTTCCTGGTTTGATTAGGGAGAGAGAGGGGTACGGGGGGTCAGGCATTGGTAGCACCTTTGGTAAGGATGGCTCTCATGTCCTTTCAGGACCCATCCCCCACTGGTCCAAGTCTGACACCCAGCTCGTGCCTGTGGCTCCTAGTAGCTGTCAGCATGCGACAGCGGCCACCCCCCGGGCAACAGCTGTGAGAGGCTGGCTAAACCAGGCATGGGTATCCGATTTGGTGTCAAACCAAGAGGTAAACTAGGGTATGCCTACCCAGCATGTGAAGACAGGATTCGGCAGACTGCGCGGAAGAAATCATTCCTGATTCAACGGGCAAGACGGCGTTTACCTGCAAAGCGTTGTGGAACGTAATGAGCACGGCAAGGCACGTAGAGCGCCCTGGTCATCCACTGCACCTGTATTCGTCTCCAATCGTCTCGACTTGTCTTGCCACTGGACTCAGATGGACTCAGGCGAGAGAGTGAGGTCGACGAATTGCGCAACTCTTCCTCACTTTAATCCAAGTCATCGCGCAAGTCATTCTTCATCCAACGTCACATATCACCTTCAAGCCCTGTGGCGATGGGCGAGCGGCAAAGCGGCAGGCGTGGGTACGCTGGCAGCCGTAGTCGCAGAACTGCACACAGGCGGCTCAGGCCATATGGTCGTCTTCTACTGACCGGAGCAGCAGTGGCATTCGGCAGCCCCCTGAGCGACTGAGCAGCCCTCTATAGGAACACACTGCTCACCTCCATAGCATGAGGAAGGGGCTAGAAAAGGTGCCCTAAACATTGTCTGCTTCATCACTACCTAACCAGCTAGCCGCGGTTGGTGGGTACCCTAACTGCGGTCGACATACAAAGAAAGATAAAACAAGCAAAGCTAAAAGAATAAACCATATTCCCTTAACAATTGGAACTTGGAATGTACGCACCCTACTAGACAGAGACGGCGCGTCGGGTCCAGAGAGACGAAAAGCACTGATTGGGAGAGAGCTGGGCAGGTACAACATCGACATTGCAGCCTTGAGCGAGACACGACTTGCAGAAGAAGGCCAAATCTGTGAAATTGGTGCCGGCTACACATTTTTCTGGAGTGGAAGGAAAAGCGAGGAAAGACGCCAATCCGGTGTGGGATTTGCCATTAAGTCGGCCCTGGTCGGCAAATTAGCTGGATTTCCAAAGGCTATAAACGACAGGCTCATGACCATGAAGTTGCCTCTGCTGAATGGAAGGAAGCACGCAACCATTGTAAGTGTCTACGCACCAACTATGACCAACGAAGATGATGTCAAGAACAAGTTCTATGAGGACCTGCACAATGTATTAGCATCTGTTCCCAAAGGAGACAAACTTATACTCCTTGGGGATTTCAATGCCAGAGTAGGCACGGACACCACCTCTTGGAGTGGCATTATTGGAAAGCATGGAGTCGGAAATTGTAACAGCAATGGACTCCGCCTCCTTCAGACATGTGCCGAACATGATCTCCTGATTACGAACACAATTTTCCGTCTCCCCATGAGAAATAGGACATCGTGGATGCACCCTCGCTCGAAACACTGGCACCTCATTGACTATGTCATCGTCAGGAGGAGTGACAGACAAGACGTTCGAGTGACAAAATCCATGTGTGGTGCCGAATGCTGGACAGACCATCGTCTCATTGTCTCGAAAATTAACATCCACATCAGGCCACCACGGCGTCCTCAAGGGGCGAAAATGCAAACAAAGCTAAATGTCCCCCGCCTAAACAGCAAGAAAATGCAGCAGACGTTTGAAAATATGTTGGAAGACCGCCTCAAGCCCAATGCTGAAGCTAAACAGGATACAGAAACAGATTGGAGAGCCCTAAAGGACATAATTTACAACACTGCTATGGAAATCCTGGGTCCAGCCCCCCGAAAGCATAAAGACTGGTTTGATGAAAATTCCGAAGACATCAACCAATTGCTTGCCGAGAAACATCTTCTCCTCAAGGCACATTTGAATGACCCAAAGTCAACATCAAAAAAAGATGCTTTCAATAACATTCAGAGAGTAGTGCAGCAGAAACTTCGGCACATGCGGGACTCCTGGCTGAGCAGCAAAGCTGATGAAATTCAGGGCTTTGCTGACAGACATGATATGAAAAACTTCTACGACTCACTGAAAGCGGTCTATGGTCTTTCATCACCAGGCATAGTTCCCCTCCTCAGTGCAGACGGGGGAACATTGGTCACCGATAAGAAAGACATCCTCCAACGCTGGGCAGAGCATTTCAGCAAAATCTTAAATGCAACTTCCTTCTTCGATGATGAAACCATCAACTGCCTTCCTCAAGTTCCCACCAATGAGACACTTGATGACCTGCCAACCATAGTGGAAATAAACAAAGCCATCCAGCAACTCTCCAGTGGCAAGGCACCTGGTCCTGACTCCATCCCAGCAGAGATATACAAGGCAGGTGGGCCGGTCCTAATAGAGCAGCTTCACCAAGTCTTCACAAACATATGGATGAACGAGACCATGCCACAAGATTTTAAGGACGCGTCAATAGTCCACCTTTACAAACGTAAAGGAAACCGCCAATCCTGTGACAACCACCGAGGCATCTCCTTGCTTTCAATTGCAGGGAAGATACTCGCCAGAATTCTTCTCAATCGCCTCACAGCCCATCTCGATCAAGGTCTTCTTCCTGAGAGTCAATGTGGCTTCAGAAAAGAACGTGGAACTGTTGACATGATTTTCGCTGCAAGGCAGCTGCAAGAGAAATGTCAGGAACAGAACTGCGAAATGTTCTCCACTTTCATTGACCTTACCAAAGCTTTTGATACGGTCAGCAGAGAAGGACTGTGGAAGATTATGGCAAAATATGGCTGTCCACGAAAGTTTGTCCAAATAGTGCGGCTATTTCATGACGGCATGCAGGCAAGAGTACAGGAAAATGGTGAACTGTCTGAACCCTTTCCTGTAACCAATGGAGTGAAGCAAGGATGTGTCCTGGCACCAACACTGTTCAGCCTCATGTTTTCAGCCATGTTGATGAATGCCTTCGAGAACGACGACATTGGAATAGACATCAACTACCGTATGGATGGAAAGTTATTCAATCTCAGAAGGCTGAAAGCTAAAACCAAATTGGCAGCGGCACCGTCAGAGAGCTCCTGTTTGCTGATGATTGCGCTCTATACGCCAACTCAGAGGCGGACATGCAACATAATGTTTCAGCTTTCTCACATGCCTGTGCCAGCTTTGGGCTCAATATCAACTTGGAGAAGACTGTAGTTATGTACCAGCCAGCTCCAGGGAATAATCACACTGTGCCGAATATCAAAGTGAATGATCATAGACTAAGTGTTGTGGACAAATTCACCTATCTTGGCAGCACCGTGTCACAAGCTGCCACAATCGATGACGAAGTGAATGCAAGAATCTCCAAGGTCAGTGCAGCCTTTGGCAGACTGTACAAGAATGTATGGGACAGAACTGGAATAAGCCTGCAAACAAAGCTAAAAGTCTACAAAGCAGTTGTATTATCCACACTGCTATATGCCTGTGAAACCTGGACTGTTTATCAGCGACACGCTAGGAAACTAAACCACTTCCACACAGTCTGCCTACGGAAGCTACTGAAGATTAAATGGCAAGACAAGATTCCAGACACTGAAGTCCTAGAAAGAGCATCCATGCCCAGTATCCACACTCTACTGATGAAGAATCAGATTCGCTGGGCTGGTCACTTGACTCGCATGCCAGATCACAGGCTCCCTAAACGAATTTTCTACAGTGAACTGCGTTGTGGTAAACGCTCCCAAGGTGGCCAGAGGAAACGTTTTAAAGACACTCTGAAAATTTCACTGAATGCTTTTGGAATTCATTATGACACCTGGGAGGCTGCAGCCAGAGACCGAAATTCGTGGCGTGCATCATTGCGCAAAGGTGCAGTCATATGTGAGGCAACCAGGACTGCAAGAGCTGTGAAGAAAAGGCAGGACAGAAAAACCACTGCAGGAAATCCTCCTCCAGAGACGTCAAGCATTCTTTGCCCACATTATCAAAGAACATTTCGAGCCAAAATAGGCCTTATCAGCCATCTTAGAACCCACGGCTCCACACATTCAACCCCACTGGATGAAATGAATGGTCATCATCATTCTTGATGGACAAACAACAGGGAGAGAGACTACAGTGTCTTATGCTGATTTACATCGGCGGACATTTAACCATTGCGTTATTCAGTAGTCTCGATTTCAAACAGGAATAAAAATATGGTATTTAAGTAAATAGACCCAAATTAGATTATTCTTAGGAATCGAGTGCGGTAATGTGCTTGATGAGAACGTATTATAGGAGTGTCGGTAGTAGTAGGCTATCGCGGTGCTTAAACTAGCTAGTGTGAGATATCAATTAACTCAGTGAGTTAAGAACAATGTAGTGGGATGATATTTAGGGAGATTAAGGATGGTTTTGGGGATAAAGGAAATTTCAAGTGGTAGGATCTTCCAGTAGGGTATCTACTGGGTTTCTGCACTTTTCCTTTAGTCTTTCTTTGTCTTACCATGACTCAGACCGATGTAATGAGCTCCTCTGCCTTATGACAGAGTTTAGTTCTCTGTTATATTTGAATAACGAAGACACAAACAATAGATTGCACGATTTATTGCCTGGCATATTTCGCTGGCATCTCGTCAGGTACATACTGCAGAAATCACACAACTTACGTGAATTAACTAGATAAATCCTTCAAACTGAAATATACACATGTTCGCACAGTAATGTCGATTGTCTACCACGGTAATTTTAAACTGACTAACATGTCTTTCTGCTTGCACAAGGACGGCTTACGAAGGTTGATTATTATAGCTTCAGCAACCTTTAACAATCGACTACTTTGTGTATTGAACAACACACGGAAGGCACTGTTTCTTTCAACCACGTAACCGCTCTCGAGCACATGTCTCGCGACCGATGAAGCTGGACTGTTCCGGTGTGTCGGCCTGCCTAGGCTACCATCTTCTGTGTGTAGTATCTTGTCCAACCAATTTGGAATGTGTTCCGAAACCCTGCAATGTAACTGTCGCTCAGTTCTACCTATGTAGATGGCCTCGCATCTGCATGTAAATTGGTAAATACAATTTGATTTGGCGTACAAAGCTACAGGTTCTTTTACTGCTGGGATGGGGATCGGTGTGTTTCGGTACCTGATGACTAGAGTTGCAGCACAGAATGTACGCCCGACTGCTGTGGTGAGCCTGTCCCGTAGACGTTGCATTACGTCATTTCCTCGGAAGGTTAGCTGGACGAATACCTTGTGTTTAGGTACTGTAGTTACTTCAGGTTTCGGTTTGGGCTATTGGCAGTGGCGCTTTATAAATCCTGTGGAGTACCCATTCAGGTTTAAGGCATTCTTCAGAGTTTCAAATTCCTCTGTCAGTGTGTCCGGGTTGCATATCTTTCTAGCACGGTCAAACAGGGTCCGTACTAAGCCCCGTTTGTACTGGACAGGTGCGAAGCTCTGAAAATTTAAGTATTGGCCAGTCCATGTTTCTTTACGGTACACCGATCTTTGAATTGTGCCGTCTGCTCTACGTCTCATTAGGATATCTAGAAACGGCAACGCTTCGTTGTGTTCGTGTTCCATAGATAGAGAGATGTTTTATGTGTCTCGTTCATTGTGGCCTGGAACGACGTTGCTCGTAGCTCGTCTGTGGTGATAATTAGTATATCGTCCACGTAACGACGGTAAAAGGCCAAGTTATTGATGTCTGAGGATCTCTTTTCTTCTAAGTGTGCCATGAAGATGTCCGCTAGAATAGGTCCAAGTGGGCTCCTCATGGCCACTCCGTCAATTTGGCGATATGACTTGTTTAGAAAGTTGAATTGTATGTTGGCGATACATAATTTTAATAGCCTCTCTAGAATAGCTGATGGTATGCCTAGTTTTAGTTGTTTGTCTCTAATGCGTTCCCTTATTATGTTCAAGGTCTCATCTAATGGAACGTTGGTGAATAAAGAGGCAATATCCATGGATGCCATGTGTTTGTTGTTTATGTCCATAGTATCGAATAATTCCACCAGTTCGAATGTATCTTTGAGTGTTCTTGGATCGAAGGACAGTCGTACTGGCTTTAACATTTCAGCTAGCCATCTCGCCATTCGGTGTTGTGCGGAGTTAACCATGGAAAGGATCGGTCTTAGTGGGATGCCGGGCTTGTGAAGCTTGGGTAGACCGTACATCTGAGGTGATTGGGAGCCACGCGGTGTGAGCGTTTTTGCAGTGGCCTCACTGATGAGACAACATTGCAGTTATAAACATATTTTAGGCGAACGAAAGAAGAAAGAAGAAGAAGAAGAAGAAGAAGTCCCGCATTCACAAGTGACTGGATCTCTTTCCTCATTTTTGCATCCAGGTCCTCCGACTTGTTGACTATTTGCTCTACTCTGAATTTAGGTGCATCTGACAATAGTTCATACATTTTTCTCTTGTAGTCTGACATGTCCATCAGTACTGCACCGATCCCTTTGTCAGGTTTCAGTATGACAAGGGTTTTGTTAGCCTTTAACGCTTTTAAGGCAGTAAGGTGTTCGTTGGTCAGCGGACATGTCTGTTTAGAGAGTGTTGTGCGATACTGGTGTTCTAAATCTACCAGTTTGGCCTTCAGCCACCCGACCGACTCAGCAGAAGTATGTGATAACTTGGAGACTTGATCAAACAACATTTCAAATTGTGCTTGCGACTCAACACGGTTAATGTGTTTGGGCTTTATGCAGAATTTTAATCCGTATGCAAGGGCCTCCGTTTCAATGTTGTTGAGTACGTACGACGATAAGTTCCTCACATACTTCTCTGGGTTGTCTAGTACTGACGTTGTTATCTTTTCAGTGCTCAGTGATTTGTTGAGGCGAGCATTCTCTGCGATTTTCACCATGTACACTGTTTCTGTACAGAATGTGGTGAACTTCAAGTAGCCGTACAAGCTCAATTCTTTGGTGATGTAGTAGGCAGAACTGTGTGTGCGCTTGAGGTTGGCCAGCTTAGACTGGGTTTCTTCTATCTGGTTTTTTGTCAGTCGTCTCAGGTTTTTTCTTATTGGACATATTCTGTCCGCCCTGAGAGATCTGAAATATCGGTGAGGGAATATTCCCGTCTTTAGGCATTCCTCGAGAAATTTCAATCGACACTCCTGTACCGATATTTTACACTTCAGCTTGAGTAATCCATCCAATCGCTTCACAGTTGGTAATGGGAGGCGACGTTTCAGAAATTCAGCGAAATATGCCAGGCAATAAATCGCGCAATCTATTGTTTGTGTCTTCGTTATTCAAATTCATCACGGGAAAACATTGTTTTGAATCTCTGTTATATATCTGAGTGCGGCCGTCGGCTTACACTCACATAATAAAGGTTGGAGTCGGGTTGCTCTCACCAGGTGTGTTCCCTCTTCAACAGGTTCCACTATTTTTTACAACAAGCTAGAAGAAAAGTCATGGCTCGATCATTGAAGGAAGTTTTTACTCAGCGGCTTTTGCACTGGGCCCATAACCCAGAGGGTCTGCAAGAACCTGGCCTCTGCCGAGCGGGAAACGATGAGACTATAAGAGTGATTCCTCAGTGGTAGTTCTCATCATAGTAAAGTGAAGACACTTACAATACCACCAGTAACAGGAACAATAGTTGTTATATAGAGAACTGGAAATTGAACATTGTGTTTTTCCAAATTGTTAATTCTTGTGAGACATTACCAATCAAATCAAATCAAATCAAATCAACTTTATTAGGGTCACAAATTGGGCGCGCAGGCCCGTCTTACATTCGGCCCTTTCAATCACTCGTCTTTCGTTCATCAAGAGCATTATACATTTACATAGGAAGAAAAATAAACATTGTGAAATGAATGTTGTAAACATAAACAAGGCAAATTACCATGTTATGAGGCCCATCTCCCACGTACCCATACATCACCCCACCCACACACACACACCCCCACCTACCCACACACACGCACACCAAGGGACACATACATACCCCACCAACCGACCCATCCTCCTCCCGCACATCCCCCACCCATACTCCCCTCACCTGTTCCCCCAACTAAAACACACTCGCCACCCAGAAACATTCCCCCACCAACCCACATATCCCACGCCCACCCACATACACATCCTAACCCACACATCCTCTCCCCATCCACACCTCAAACCACCCATCCCCCAGCCACATCTCCATTGACCACATATTTCCCACCCACGCACACAATCCCCCCTCCCCCACACACACACACATCTCCCTAACCACCCATACATCCCCAATCCACTCACAAACACACACCCACCACCCACACATACATCCTCCACCCACCCATACATGCCTTAACCCAATCCCCCACTACACAATCCCCCACCCGCACATCACATACATCCCCTACCACGCAATATTCCCAACCCACGCACCGCACACACACATATCCCTCACCAACACATCCCACACATCACCACACATCCCCACCTACACACCACACACATATCCCCCACCCACATACCACACAATATTCCCACCCACACCCACACAGATACCCTTACCCATCCACCCCACATACCTCCACCCACACACCACAAAAATCCCCCATCCACACACACATACCTCACCCACACAGTATCCATAACCAACACACCACACACCTCTCCCCACCCACACACGCATTCCCTACCCGTCCACCAACACACACTCACTCACGCACACATCCTCCACTACGCACCTACACACACCCACCCACCCACCCCCAATCAAACATCTCTCGATCACAATACCCCTACTCACACTTATCCTCCACCCACTCACGCATCCCACCCCGACACATGCACATCCCTCACCCACCTACGCATCCCTAAGCCACTCACACACCCCCACCCACACATTCTCCATCCACACACACACATCTCCCACCCACACACGCCCACATACTTCCCCCAACCACCACACATCCCCTACTCACCCACACATATACCCCACCCATACACACATTCCCCGCACCCATCACACACATCCCCCACACCACACACTATCCCCCACCCACACACATATCCTCACCCATACCACCACACCCCCCACCCACACATCCCCCACCAACACACCGCACACATATCTCAAACCCACACACCATACACTTCTCCCCACCCGCCCTTGCATCCCAATCCACTCAACACAATTCCCTACCCACACAACCCCGCCACCCACACATACTTCCTCAAACCACTCACACATCTCCACCCACATAAACACACACACACACCCCACACCTGTCCCATACACATATCCTCCACCCATACACACATCCCCCACACCCATTCCCACACCCCTACTTTCACCCCCACACATCCATCCACACATCCCAACACCACCCACAAATATCACTACCCACAGAAACCCACACACCCCAACCCATCCAAACGCATACCCCCACCCACACATCCCCCACCCACACATATCCCCACACTCACACACATCCTCCACACACACTCACACCTCCTCACATCTAGACACATACAAAATGTCTCACGTTAGCATTGAAACTAGTATGAACAAACTCCCACACTTTACTCACACACATACACTGACAATTGTCATGAGCAGTCTCATAAAAATGTTAAACATGGAGAAAAATGTGTACATAAAAAGTATGTGACGTAAACATAGTGATGATCCCACACACAGAGATACACACAGAGAAGGCACACACACACACACACACACACACACACACACACACACACACACACATACACACACACATACACACACATATTCACTCTCATGCTCACTCATTCTGTCTCTCATTCACACTCACTGACTCTCTCACTCAAATTACAGTAATGTACATAAGTTTATATTATACATGATAAAATCAAATGGTATTTAACTGATAATATGACAGATGAGAATACACAAACATACGGATTCGCGTGTTACATGACATGCATCTGCTCAGCTCTCTCTCTCTCTCTCTCTCTCTCTCTCTCTCTCTCTCTCTCTCTCACTCTCTCTCTCTCACTCTCTCTCTGTATTCTTTCATATACACACACTCACACGCATGCGTGCGCTCACACACACATACACACTAACACATCAACTCTCGCACTGTCTCACTCTCTCACATACAATCCTTCACACACACACTCTCTCTCTCAATCACACTCTCTCACACATACACATACGCATGAACGCATGCACGCACGCATACACTCCCTCACTCACACATACACGTACGAGTGCATGCACTAACACATTCCCCTACCATTTCTCGCTCAATCACTCTCTCCACACACACACACACACACACACACACACACAAATTCACTCTCTCTCTCTCTCTCTCTCTCTCTCTCTCTGTCTCTGACACCCGCTTTCTCTCTCTCTCTCTCTCTCTCTCTCTCTCTCTCTCTCTCTCTCTCTCTCTCCAACAAGCACACACATATATAGTGAACAATTATAGTTAAACAATTATAATGAACGATTATAATGAACCAATTAACATAATGACCAATTAACATTGTGTGTTACAATTGGGGAATTCCTATGAGAAATAAACTACTAACATTTAGTTTCAAAGTGACAGTAAACATTATTTTACTATTCAAGGAGTATCTGATCACAGAACTTTTACGGACATATTAGTTACACTGTGTGTGTCAGATTCGTGGTCAGTATTGGACTATATCCACTATTAGTGACCAGGCATCCGGACTATCCAAGAGCCATTGGAGGAAGTCGACGCATCATTTGGTGAGGTCTTCTGTCCTGCATCTATGGTGCTGTTGTGTGGCCGGTACTGTGATGAAGCAGACTTTGCTCCTGAGCTGTTCGGTCTGATTCTGCATACACTCTAGATTATACGACAGACATTCTACACAAACACTTTGCACATACCTGACACTTTTCTTTATTAAATTAATTTGTCATTTCTTAGAAGCTGGAGTTGTGTGGTATGTTTTTGGAACAGAATGAGAGGGGGCATGGTCCAGTGGTAAGAGAGAAAGAGAGAGAGAGAGAGATCCAAGGACTGACGGGGTGTTGTGGACAGAAATCCAGAAGATCCTCAAGATAATGATATGGGGTTAAAAGAATGTGGATGTTGATTCCCCTCACCCCAGGGACGACACATATTACGACAAATTCGCCTACGTCATTTGGCAGAGCACATGATGATCTTGATTCCAATACATGCTCTTTACCAGTCTAGGGTTTTCTCCGTACATTTGGAGATCATCATCATCTTCAAGAGCCATGCCGAAAAGTGTGGACGGCCATGTTTCGTAATCTCCCACTATCAACAGAGTCGTGTATCAGCTATGTATTCTTGCCTCGATTAAGAAATGTGATCAAGCCATCCTTGTATTTACCGCTCTGCTTTCCCCTTGTTCGTTTCCTCTCAGTCTTGCCAGTTGTCACAAAGTTCCAATTTATTTCTAATTGAAACGTGCCCAAAAATCATGACTACATTTAATTTCTCTAATGGTAGAATACCAAAGGATATCTTTTTTGGTGAATTACAGATGGGTATGAGATCTCAGTGTCGACCTCTACTACGATACAAAGATGTGTGTAAGCTGGACATGATTGATACAGCATTGATAATGCACATTGGGAGCAAGTCGCCGCTGAACGTGTTGCATGGAGGGCAAACATCAGAAATGGATAAATGAATAAAGACAAAGGAGAAAATTATTGCAGATAAGTCACACATCGAGCGTATGAGACGTAAGATGGTGCATGATGGTGGAGATGACCACGTGTTCACATGCACCCACTGTGAACGAACATTTACACCGCGAATTGGCCTTATCAGTCACATTCGCTACCGCCATAGGTAAACGTTATTATGCCTTTTTAAAGCACAAACTATCGTCTGTCAAGACGGCAAGGTGCCAATGATTTTATTTCTCTAATCAGTTTACGGTTTTCATTTGCTTTTTGTAGGACTTGCTCATTGCTTTTTCTGTCTGTCCTTGATATTTTTTGCATTTTCCTCAGAAACCATTGGGTGTTTTTCAGCTAGTCACCTCATTGACCACATGCATACAAAATTACAGGGTCTATGTAGCACTTCGACATTTTTTTCTTGTAGCAGATGACGTCATATTATTGTTTAGTTTATTTTCCATCTTGCAAAATGCAATCTTTGCCTTAGCGATTCTTGCTCTAATCTCTTCAAGGCACCTCCCATCATTTGTTATGACTGTCCCGAGACAATTGTGCCGTTTCACTTGTTTGCAGATCTGCAGACATTTTGATCTTCTTGGTGTTTCTCATCATCATCATCATCATCATCATCATCATCATCATCATCATCATCATCATCATCATCATTAAGTGTCATACCAGCTGGCGTAGGCGTTCATGACTCTCCACAGATCTTGATCTTTAGTTTTCTGGATCAACTCTGCTGATGATATTCCTCCATGCCACCATCTCAATCCATCCATCATCGTTTCTCTTGGTCGGCCTCTGCCTCTCTTCCCTTCGATCTTTCCAGTTGTCACGATGTTCTCCAATGCCTCTCTTCTCATCACAACATCCAAATAAAGCTGTTTGTCTCCTTCTTACTGTTGTATAAAATGTTTTAGTTTCATTAGCCTCTTTCATGCAATCGTTGTTAGTTACTTTGGCAGTCCAAGAAATTCGCGACATTCGTCTCAGGAACCACATCTCTGATGCTTCCAAGTTCTTCCTAATTTGATCATGTACATTCAAAGCTTGCCGGTCTCCCTGGTCTAGGAGTTACACGACTTTCTCCGTAATCCCGTATACTCTGGTGAGTAACGGTTCTCTCCTCGTCGGTAACTTACGGGTTTCTTTCATGGAGTGCGGTTCGTCTTGTAAGGAGAGGCTGGTTAGGGCGCTGTGCCACCCCAAGGTTTTGGCATCCTGGAGAATATCCCCACGTACATCATACGCCTAGACTGTTAACGAGATAGACAGATACATGACTGCTTTGGAAGCATCCAATAACGGGGCGACCTTGTTAAGACAGCGGCGTGCATAGACAACCGCCCACTACAGTGGAGAAGAGTTTATTTGTACCTCTCATTGCCAGTATCGAGAGGACAATCATCACGGTACACTCAGATACCACTTCTACCAGAAGAGTAGTATTACATTTATCACCACTCTCCACACAGCAAGTGATACATCTGAAAGCAGTGGTAAACTACTGAGCGTAATCTTGCCAAGAAATCAACAATCGGCTGAAAGATGCTGATGTTAACATTGATGTCCTGTAAAGGATATGCGGGGGGAAAAAAACATTCCAAGATTAACTGCCATACAGCAAATCAGATTCTATATTAAACTTCACACTCTTTTCCTTACATTTAATGATAGTGACTTATTGCATAAGATACTCTTCATTTTCTGAAATACAGATTTTCCTTGCCCTATTCTCCTCTTAATCTCTGTTGTCTATCTTCCATCTGATGTTATAAATGTCCCTATTGTCTTGGCACAATCCACAAGCAGGCTTTGTGCGTAACGGTTATGAATGCAATTCGTAATCCCGCATACCGCTTTCAAAATACAGCTGCGGGCGATTTGGAAGCAGACCACCTTGCGTTGGTTTCCATACAATAGTATGAGTGCCGGTCGATCAGAAGAAATGGCAAACAGCAACACAAAAACATACTGGGGTTGACTGCCACCTCATGTAAAAAAAACATGCAGCTAACATGGCACAATATGTTTAGGTGACCATCACCCTCCCTCTCAGTACCAAGTTTGCAGGTATGGATCCACCCCACAAAACAAATTCGAATCCCTAGTGGGCTTTAACCACCGGACAACTACAATGACAAATGCAACTAACCAACTACTTCGCCAGCGCGCTTGTTCTCTCCTTTCAAAAATAAACACGTGTATTGTTTGGCGTTCGTAGAAGTAGAAGACAGAAGTAAGGATTAGAGGACGAACTAGACAACATTAAAAAAAAAAAAAAAAGCTATAGTTTCCGACCAGGATTCGAGCCTGTCACATCCAAATGTCGACAGCTCCACGCAGCAGAAACAAATGTACTTCTTCGCCTGACCAACGAGACACACCCAGTTCTTGTTCTCTCAATGAAGCTTGCAGCACCAGATGACCGCTGACCCGTGCCCACACAACGTTCTTCGGATCACTGAACTAGATTAGTTCACTCTGCCGATCAATCACACCTGTTAGATAGATTAATAGAAAACTGATGACTTCCGCTGCTTTATGTGCCAGGCCAGCTTTCTGCGTTTGCCAGGAGGGGACGGAGGGGAGGGTGGGGCAAGGAATCAGAGTGGAATATAATATGAAAGTGGATATCGTGGTTTTGTGTGAACCGTGGTGTGAAACAGCAGTCAACGTAGTCAAAATGATGAGAGCCCTCTGGCACTTACACTTCCTGTGCATTGATATTGGAGTAAAGGGTTCAATCTCTAAACTGGTCAGTTACGATTAAAAGTCGACTTCGTGTTTAGACAGCAGAGGCAACATTCTGATACTTTCGCCATCTTTCCACAATAGGACATAGACGCTCAACAGACTCCAAGCAGCTCTTTATGTAGCTACCCCGTGCAGCTCTGTCCGTGTCCGTCCATTATGGTTCATTTCTGTTTAATGGCAAACTACTGGGCGTAAACATGTCTAGACAATCAATCTGAAGTTGTTAAACATCATCATCATCCAGTGTCTTGACGGCTGGCGTGGGCGATAATGACTCTCCACAAATTACGATCTATGACGGCGTGAAGATAACCACGTCCAGCAATATTTTAAAAACAATGGCGTCAAACAGAAGTGTTGTTCTTGTAGTGTGTGTGTGTGTGTGTGTGTGTGTGTGTGTGTGTGTGTGTGTGTGTGTGTGAGTGTGTGGGGGGGTGGGGGTGAATATGAAAGTGCCCAGTACGCTGAAGTGTTATTCTTGTAGTGTGTGTGTGGTGGGGGGGGGGGGGGGTATAAGGAATGTATCTCTGTTAAACTGTGTTTCTGGTGTACGGAATGTATCTCTGTTACAATGTGTTTCTTGTGTAAGGAATGTATCTCTGTTAAACTGTGTTTCTGATGTAAGGAATGTATCTCTGTTACAATGTGTTTCTTGTGTAAGGAATGTATCTCTGTTAAACTGTGTTCCTTGTGTAAGGAATGTATCTCTGTTAAACTGTGTTTCTGGGGTAAAGAATGTATCTCTGTTACACTGGGTTTCTAGGGTAAGGACTGTAACTCTGCCACTACACTGTGTTTCTTGTGTAAGGAATGTATCTCTGTTACAGTGTGTTTCTGGTGTAAGGAATGTATCTCTGTTACACTGTGTTTCTGGTGTAAGGAATGCATCTCTGTTACACTGTGTTTCTTGTGTAAGGAATGTATCTCTGTTACACTGTGTTTCTGGTGTAAGGAATGTATCTCTGTTACAATGTGTTTCTGGTGTAAGGAATGTATCTCTGTTACACTGTGTTTCTGGTGTAAGGAATGCATCTCTGTTACACTGTGTTTCTGGTGTAAGGAATGCATCTCCGTTACACCGGGTTCCTGGGGTAAGGAATGTATCTCCGTCACACCGGGTTCCTGGGATAAGGAATGTATCTCCGTCACACCGGGTTCCTTGGGTAAGGAATGTATCTCTGTTACACTGGGATTCTGGGGCAAGGAATTTATCTCTGTTACACTGTGTTTCTGAGGTAATTAATGCATCTCTATTACATTATGTTTCTGGGGTAATGAATGTATCTCTGTTATCTGCGATTCTAGGATATGAGATCTATCTCTGGTACACAGGGTTTCTGGGGTGAAAAATGTGTCTCATGAACGCTGTGTTTCTGGGGTAAGGAATGTAACTCAAGACATCTGTGTTGTGTTGAATATTTTAAGCAAATAGCGTCACAGATGTTGTTACATGATGTGGTGTCAGATGATGTTACAGGAACTACAGCTTAGATATTGATACTTTTCCTGTCCATCTCTTAAGGTTATTGATGATACTTGCCTGTCCATCTATTGATATTATTGATGATATACTTCCGAACATCTCCTTGATGTTACTGATGATATTTTCCTGTCCATCTCTTGATGTCACGGATCATACTGTCCTATCTTTTTCTTGATGTTAACGATTACATTTTTCTGTCCATCTTTTAATGTTACTGATTGTCGTGTATCCGTTTAAAGTGTCGTCCCTGGAGTGAGAGGAATCGACACCCACATTATATTTTAACCCCTTTTCATTATCCTGGAGAAACCTCTAGAATCCGTCTACAAAACTCCGTCAGTTTACGGGCACCTCTTTCTCTCTCTCTCTATCACTGCTGTATCATGCCCCTCTCATTCTTCCCCAACGCAACATACTCAACAACTCTAGCTTCCAAAAATTAATAACAATTAATTTATTAAAAGAAAAGTGTAATGTATGTGAGAAGCGTATGCGAAGAATGTGTGACGTGTTCTATAATGTGTGTAGAATCGGACCCTCAGATCAATAGCACAGTCAGTTCATCCTTGCAAGGACACACCACAGCACGTTAGGTCAGCACAAGACAACCTCACCTAGTGATGTATCTCTCTGACTTTCTTCTGTAGCTACCTGGTAATCCATCAACATGATCTTTCAAAATGGCTACAGTTTATTATTTACTACTGATCATGGACCGGTTGCACACTGCACATTATAAGTCCCTATAGTTCTTAAAATGTACAAATCTCTGTACTGTGAAAACAAGTATCACTGTTGTTGGAAATAGACTTGATCCTATCTATTGTCTATAGTGTCTAAATTACAATGTTCATTGTAATATTTCCCTGGAATCTACCACACCATGTGAATGTTACATTTAAAGTTCTCGTGTAGTTACTAATGTTCGTATGGGGTGTGGTGTCTCAACAAACATCACCCATCCTAGGTGAATCTTAACACACTGGAATCGTTAAATGGTTTCGCTCATCTGAGCCCTGTTCCGGTGGACCCTCCTGATCATGGGCCCAGCCCAAACATTATTGAACAACTTTCTTCTTTGTCGTTATTCATTTTCCGTAAGAAAACACATTTACTGTTCAACTGGTGTTCTTCCCAATCGTAGTAAACTTTCTTCAAAACTCGTGTAGAGCTTCTTCGTAACTGGTAGGGAACCTGTTAGAGAAATAATACACCGGGTGAAAGCACCAGTCACTGATCCTACCAGCTGAGTGTAGGCCTACAGCCTTGCTCAGATATTTATCAGTGAACTAAACTCTGTCATAGAGCAGATGAGCTTATCACCTAGGTCAGAATCAGGTTATGACAAGGAAAGACCAATAAACCGAGTGCAGAACCCCATTTGGCACCCCACTGAAAGATCCCACTATTGGACACTTTCCTCATCTCCCAACCCATTCTTAAATCTCTCCAAATATCACCCCACTACACTATTCTCACTAGCAGAGCTAATTCTCACTTCACTACTCTATTCTCAACTAACAGAGCTAATCATCACTTCACTACTCTATTCTCAACTAGCAGAGCTAATCATCACTTCACTACTCTAGCTAGCTTTAACAAGGCTACTGCCTATATTAATTAGGCCTAAATACACTATCTGTAATACCTTATGCAACACCGCAACACTCCTGGATGGCATCTACAACTTGCCATAAAGACATATGTTATTTAATGTTCATTAAATCTAACACAGTAGCTGCTCTCCGAATTCCTAACAGCGGTACAGAAACACGTCAGCTCAAGTCAACATTCTTGTCTACACTATTGTACACAAGTCTTGTTTTTGTCAAAGAGCCGGGAGTGTTCTAGTGAAGTTCTTTGAAGTCAATACATCAGATGTTCCAGTGGCAGATTATCCATTTCATAAATCTTCTCTCCCCTTTGTTTAATCAATGCAAAAGTGGTCCCCCTTGTTTCAACATCCAAAACAAGGTAGCGAGTTCCTGCATTTTCCCCAATCGGGTCACAATAACAAGCCTACAATTTTCTGTCGTGTGGGTACTTTCAAAGACGACTGTATTGATTGATCTTACCGACTCCCCGTAGTAAACAACTTGTAGTTGCGAATCAAACTGTCCTTGGTATTTTTATCATCTGATTGTAAAATTACAGTGATTTCACGACACTGGTGATACTTTACTTTCCCGTCCGTCTCTTGATGTTATTGATGATACATTCCTGACCATCTATTGATGTTATCGCCCCATCTAAAGCACTGTCCTCGTCTTGCACGTCTGCCTTCCACTTCCTTCTGTGATGCTTGTCTGTAGCTTATTCAGTCCTGAAAATTAAATCCACTGGGTACCAAAATAATGAGCACTGCTGAGTCGCACGCATTCTTTAACTCGTTCTATCTCATGCGGTTGTCTTTTATATTGAGAAATGTCAGTATGGTACACTGTCTGGCCCAGGACGAGGTTCCGCAACACTGGGCGTGTGTACAAGGTGACACTTACGCACAACTAGCACCTTGCCGTTGTGACAGACGACTTAAAACAAGGCACAATAACTACAACCCCATGACGGTAGTGAAGGTGACTTGACAGACCAAGTCAAGGGGTAAATGTTTCTCCAGAATGGGTGCATGTAATCATATGGTCATTTTCACTGTCATGCACCATCTAACGTCCCACACTCTGACATATGTCAATAAGTCAGAGGTATATGCGTCTTCAGACATCAACATGAATAAATAAATAAAAAAAGCAGCAGTTAATTTAAAAACGTTTATATCTCCATAAAGTGTGTCTCCAAATGGAGCGTGTATAAGCCAACAGTTTTGGGATATGTTGGACACTCCTGCAACAAATATTTAGCTGTCATGTTGCCAGTCCCGCCATTAAATTCATCAGTATCTCCTATCTTTAGTTTTTTAACCACATGGTATTTCAGTCTGTTGTGCCCTGGCTGAATATTGTCACTTCCTCTTTTCAATGGAATAAAATGCAACATGTTCTCGATGAGTTCGAACCTTTGATTCCCATTGGTTCTATAATGATTGTTTTAGATGTCCTTTTTTTAAACATGACATTCCAGTGTAGCATTTATTGGTAGTTTATTATTTGCTAGGCAATCTGTTCTCAATTAAACAAAACATCTCTCTCTCTCTCTCTCTCTCTCTCTCTCTCTCTCTCTCTCTCTCTCTCTCTCTCTCTCTCTCTCTCTCTCTTTCTCTGTGTGTGTGCGAGTGTGCGTGTGTACGTGCGTGTGTGTGTGTGCGAGTGTGCGTGTGTGCGTGTGTGTGTTTTGTGTTGTTGTTTTTTTTAGGTCACTCGCTTTTAACTCAAGGGTAGTCCATAGACATGCTACTACTACTTCTAGTGCGCTGGACTGATTTTTGTGTGTGGATGAGCTTTCCCAATTACCAGTGGCCCTCACCATCAAGCGAACCCACTCCGACTTCAGAGGTATTTCTAGTTTAAGTTCCCAATTCAAGGACGAGAAGTCAACATTTTAGTCCAACTGACCGGTGTAGGTGTTGAAGAATGTCATTCTGTTTAATCTATCTAGAATGTTCCTCTGTTTACCTATCTAGAATGTTCCCCTGTTAAACTTATCTAGAATGTTCCTGTGTTAACCTATCTAGAATGTTCCTGTTAACCTATCTTGAATGTTCCTGTGTTTAACCTGCAGCCCTGTTGAATAATGTCCTCTGCCGAACCTTTGTAGAATGTTCCTGTGTTTAACCTGCAGCCCTGTTGAATAATGTCCTCTGCCTGACCTATCTAGAATGGTCCTGTGTTTAACCTGCAGCCCTGTTCCCCCTTCATCTCATTGTGCAGTGTTTGTTGAGTGTCAGCACCGACTCGGATGTAAGCTCGTGCTCTGCAAGCCCAAGTACTGCCTCCCATGGTTGGAAATTCAAGGAGGTACCACATCGCCCTGCATACTGTATCTTTTGTGCACTCAAGTATAATGCGTATAGCTGGATTCTTTATTCATTACAGTCTTTCCATCTGAGAACGGGTGAGATTGAGGATCGCCAGGGTGCACACAATCACCGAGTCGACCAGACACTGCTATAGGAAACAGAGGTGAGGCTGTGCCAGTTTGCTACCGCCATTACCATCGTCGCAATCGTGCTCCACCTAGTTTTTGCTACCATAATGTTTATCTGCTCAGGAAAATTCAGACTCCAATCAAACAGCACTTTCAGGTACTCCACTGCCTGAATTATTGGCACAATCTCCAGACGTAGTTACAACTGCAGCTGGGGGTGTTGACGATGCGGTTACACAGCGAGAACCATGTCATAGCTGCCTTCGTCGGATTGACTAGTGTTCTCGTTTCCCCCGACACCATGCCGTTATGCGGCCTAGTGCTGTCTGAGGTTCTCCAGCAACCTTCTCGCAGTATTTGTCCTGACCCCGCACTAAAACATATCCGAATATGCCAGTGCCCTTCTCCGTGTTGTGATATGCTTGCCTGTGATTATCACTGGATGTGCAAGCAAGCGCGCGCTCACACACACACACACACACACACACACGCCACACACATACTCACGAGTAAAAGTCATTAACTAACAGGAATTTTATTATAAAGTGAATGCAAGAATATAGTCAGTCAGTCAGTCAGTCAGTCAGTCAGTCAGTCAGTCAGTCGGTCAGTCAGTCAGTCAGTCAATCAGTCAGTCAGTCAGTCAGTCAGTCAGTCAGTTAGTTAGTCGACAGATCACGCTCATTGGGCGACGGTTATCAAACCCGACAACCCACATTGTGCCAACGGCTTCGGGCGGAGGAGAGAAAATTGGGAGGGTACAAGCCTTATCCTAGTGCGAGGCAATGCAACCTAAAGACTGAATGTCGTGGCAGGGCAGACCAGGCCCTTAGCCTTGGTTGGCAACTGGTCTAAGATCGAAGCTCCGACAGGCGTACAGTTAGGGCATTGCTTTGCTGATCCGGCAGCTTCTGCAGCTTGTCTTGTTCCAGACGTATTGTTGTTACCTTTTTTCTGGAGTACACTAGATAGGCCGAGAGAGAGAGATCACTTTGCATGGTCAACACATGTTCTTTAACTTCAGCTCAGGTTTTGTGTTATGGAGAGATATAACTCCATTTTACAAACTATCATCTGTCAAGACGGCAAGGTGCAGTCAGTCAGTCGGATCATCCTCATTGCACATCGAACCATTCAGTCCATAAGCAAATCCCCTCCTCAGCAAATCCCGCAGCGTGTAGCACCAGTTCTGTGTTGGTTTATTAATATTCTTTGGCTTCCCGCGTAGTGTTCTTGTTTGGCCACACCTCTTTTAATTTGCTGTTCTCGGAGTCTGACCATGGTTGTAGATTCACAGTCATCACTTGGTTCTCGCTAAAGTCTTACTTTTCGTAGATTATTCAAAATGTTAATCTCGTCCATAGGGCGTCCGCCCTCCACAGTAGCCTTGCCTGCGAGCTTGTCAGCCCGCTCATTTCCTCGTACACCCGCATGTCCTGGCACGAAAACGAAACTAATCTTTGCCAGCCGAGACCGCTCCAGAGACAGCAGCCACTCTCATCTGACCCACCCCATCTCTATCCTCCTGAGCATGCTCATTGAGTCGCTAAGGAAACATGCCCTAGTGAATGTCTGTGTCTCGAGCCATGTTATTGCTATACTTACTGCCATGACTTCCATAGTCAGACTACTTGTGGTCAAAGCAAAAGCACCAGAATTTTCCTTCACAATTCTCCCTCCGGCCTGAGCCCTAAAAGCCCATGAACTTCTCACTCGTCGAACGACCGACCATCTGTGTAAATGACAGCATCACCCTCCAAAGAATTCTCAAAGAATGGAAGGAAGAATGAAAGAATATGCTCAACGGAACATCTTATCTCAGGACACAAGCCGGCTCTTAAGCACTACCCCATGTAAGAGTCATGATGATCAAGCAGTTTGCGCAATCGTTGCAGCAGTTGCATAATACTGCTCCACTATCGACATTATGCAACGTGGAAGACCAACAAGACGTTATTGGTTTTTTTTTTAAATTAATGGCCAGAGGGTGTGAAACCCAGTGAAATCTACAAAAGAATAATAATTTAGTATGGGTAGAAACATTTCAAAATGGAAGACAAACCTTCACTGATGAACCACGTCGTGAGAACAACCCGGAACCCGCTGAGAAAATAATGATAACCATCTTTTTTAATATCAAGGGCTCTATATTGGTGCTCTTTTCCAGGAAACGTTAAAATAGTCCCTAATTTAACCTCTCAAAACACGGAGCTACGAACAGTAATGGTCGCCACGCCTGTTGGCATCGTGCTTCAAGAATACGCGTCTTTGCAAATTACCAATAAACAGTATTGATTTGGTCCCACAGGGATGTCTGTAAGGTCCTGACAGTTAAGCTTACTGACAGAAAGTGTATCGACAGACCAACAAAACTATCAATACCAACAGATATATCTCATCTATCACTGAGCCCTGATAAACTAATTAACTCCATGCACGCTGTCTCAACGAGCAAATTAACGAAAGCAAAAACGCCCAACTTACAGAGTCACACACTAAAAAATATCGACATGTTGATTCGCAATTCTCACTCAAGTACAACATGTATGCTTTTCAAAAACCCGCTGCTAAAGGAAGCTAAACGCCCTATAAATATACTACAATAAGAGACAGACAAACCTGCTGGTACAGACAACAGGAAGACATATTTCATCTGTCACCTCGGCTGTTTGGTGTTAAAATTGTTGTTTCTCCTGCCCCAGGCTTTTCAGTTTTTTTATTTTTTTATTTTAGCTTTCCGACCGCTGTATGAATAGCTAGACCCATCGCACGTGCTAAACGGGTCTTATACGGTACTTTGTTCCATGACAGAGATCAAAATTGAAGTTCTATTTTCATTTGTCAGCAGCCCTCATTCTTCTATCGGCAAAGATGGACAGCTATAACCAGGATGCACGAGCTAAGGGAATTAATCCTGTTTTGTGCGAGTGTTTTTCCTCCTGGCTCAAACTTAATTGGCCCGGCTGAATTCATCCGCAACTTCGACCATCATGAGAGAGCTTTGACCCATTAGTCGCGAGCGAAGGAGACGTCAGAAATTTAATTGGATAAAAGTATTTTAAATGCATCGCCGGGCCATAATCGGTGGGCCGAGGTTTATTCGAGGCTTGTGACTTCCGCTCTAACTCCGAGTCGTTCGATTGTAGCGGGCTCCCAACCGCTCGGAAAAACCAATACATCAAGCCGGGTTGTGGAAATATCGAGGTCTCGATTTGTTTGTGTACAGCTTGTCTTCGATATTGACTCACTATTCGTCTTAATGAGCGGAAAAGCTTGATTATTCTGCCCGACTCGTAATGGCGGCCACTGCGGATACGGCAGGGGAAAATGTAGACCCGAAGTTATTTCATAATGGTTGGGCTTCGGGTGTTCGGGATTGATGGCGGGCTAATGAAATAAATGTCTTGAGGGGGTCACAGTTCGTGCACATAAAACAGGTTAAATGGAAAACTGAGGAGGTCGAAGATGGACATGGCAAACGGTTGGCTAGAGTTGGTTATAATACGCGTGTTGTTCTAGGAGTGTAGGTCAATGGGGGTTAGCTGGACAAAGGAGGACATTATACAGTGGTCAGTTTTCCATTCGGGATAAAGAAAACTATTTCGCTCTAATGGAGGGTTAATTTTCATAAAAACGAAGAGATTATTTTATCATTATCACGGGCTGCAGCGAAATATGCCAGGCAATAAATCGTGTAGCATACTGTTTGTGGCTTGTGTGTTAAATTCACTAATGGAATACATTGTTTTGTGTTGTATTGTTGCCATTAGTATAAACAGTATTTAGTTATTGATGTTGCGTTTATTATTGTCGTTGTCTTCTGCTTCTCTTTCACTGTTCTAATACCATATTATGTAGGTCAGCATGGCCGAATTGATAAGAACGCGTGTTCTTAAACATCCGGTGTGCTGATGCCGAGGTAAGGGGTTCAACCCCTACATCGGACAGTTGGACTAAAATATTGAACTATTTTCCTTGAATTGGGGACGCAAATTACAAGTACCTCTGAAATCGGAGTGGGTTCGCCTGATGGAGAGGAACACTGGTAATAAGTCAAGCTAATCCACAAACAAAATTCAGTCTATGGTTTATGGACTACACTTGAGTTCAAAGCGAGCGAGCGCCAAAATAAATCATCTTAATATTCTGCCTTTGGGATGCCGGCCGGTCTCCCTGGCGAGGGTGTCATTGACTTTCTCCGAAATCCCGTATATCCACGTGGGGTAAGGCAGCTGCGCGAGATTCGGTAGCGGATCGCGTCACGTTGGTTCCTTACGGGGGTATGTGAGCCGGTCGTTCAGAAAGCAACGCCAAACTACTGAGCGTAATCTTGCCAAACAATCAACAACAGCGGTAAAATGCTGGTGTTGACAGCGATGTCCTGTAAATAGGATATGAGAAAAATAAAATGGGGGAGGGAAGGAGGGGGCGAGGTAGGGTAGTGGCCTGGGATCCCAAGTCAATCCAGCCTAACACGGGTGCCAGAACATGACTTGGGAAATACACGCGACGGTTGTGATGTTGACCACATCAGCCATCCAGTGCCGTGTGGTCCACAGACGTCTGGAGATAGCACCATATAGCCAGTATCCCTTACAGCGTGTCAAATTGTTCTTGACTTTATTGACTGTCTACGTCAACCCAATTCTGTTGGTGTGGTTGACAGGATGACTATCTCCGTCAACCCGATTATGTTTGTATGGTTGACAGGATGACTATCTCCGTCAACCCGATTATGTTTGTGTGGTTGACAGGATGACTGTCGCCGTCAACTCGATTACGTTTGTATGGTTGACAGGATGACTGTCTCCGTCAACCCGATTCTATTGGTGTAGTTGTCAGGTTGACTATCTCCATCAACTCGATTCTGTTGGTGTGGTTGTATGGTTGACAGGATGACTGTCTCCGTCAACACGATTCTATTGGTGTAGTTGTCAGGTTGACTATCTCCATCAACTCGATTCTGTTGGTGTGGTTGTCATGTTGACTATCTCCATCAACCCAATTCTGTTTGTGTGGTTGACAGGTTAACTGTCTCCGTCAACCCGATTCTGTTTGTGTGGTTGACATGTTAACTGTCTCCGTCACCCCGATTCTGTTTGTGTGGTTGATAGATCTGTCTCCGTCAACCTAATTCTGTTTGTGTGGTTGACAGGTTGACAATCTCCATCTGCCCGATTCTGGTTGTGTGGTTGACAGGTTAACTGTCTCCTTCACCCCGATTCTGTTTGTGTGGTTGATAGGTCTGTCTCCGTCAACCCGATTCTGTTTGTGTGGTTGACAGGTTGACTGTCTCCGTCAACCCGATTCTGTCGGTGCGGTTGACAGGTTGACTATCTCCGTCAACCTCATTCTGTTTGTGTGATTGACAGGTTGACTATCTCCGTCACCCCGATTCTGTTTATGTGATTGACAGATTGACTGTCTCCGTCAACCCGATTTTGTTTGTGTGATTGACAGGTTGACTGTCTCCGTCACCCCGATTCTGTTTATGTGATTGACAGGTTGACTGTCTCCGTCAACCCGATTCTGTTTTTTGCCACGGGAACTGCTCTTCTTGTGTCAACCTTGTTAAATGTGAGAGTTGTTTCATAAGTTGAAGTCAGACTCAGTGGTACGTGGAGGTGTGTTGTTCCATGCCTTGTCTGTACTAAATGTTTCGTGTCCCCTGTTGGGGTGAGAACGAACGAAAGAATGAACATTATTTTCAAAGGGTCACAGACTGGACATTCAGCTCCGTCTTACATTCGGTCCTTCCAACCATTCATCTTTCGAACATCATGTAGTATCTATTGTTCACGTTACATTCACATGAAAAAACAAAAATACTGTCAAATGAATGCTGTAAACATAAGCAATGCATATTGTTATGTTAATGAGACAGGCATGGAGGCGCGCATACACCAACAGATGTATACACACATACATACATATCTACATACACACGAGCATACATATACATACAGCATTTATAGAAACTTACTCCCTGAGAGAGAGAGAGAGAGAGAGAGAGAGAGAGAGAGAGAGAGAGGGGGAGAGAGAGGGAGAGAGAGAGAGAGGGGGAGAGAGAGGGAGAGGGAGAGAGAGAGAGAGAGAGAGAAAGAGAGAGAGAGAGAGAACGAACGAACGAACGAACGAACGAACTTTATTTTCAAAGGGTAACAAATTGGGCACGCATGCCCGTCTTACATTCGGCCCTTCTAATCACTCATCATTCGTTCATCAGTGAATAGTGCATCCTCATAGGGAAAACAAAAACATTGTCAAACGAATGTTGTAAACATAAACAATGCATGTTACAATGTTATGAGACAAATCCCCCACCCACCCATCCATCCATCCCCTATCCATCCGCGTATCCCCCCACACACACACCCACCACCCAACCACACACATACCCACAGGCACATACATTCCCCCAACCATCCACCCATCCCCCAACCCACACATCCCATACGCACCCCACATACACCATCTCCCCACCCACACACCCATAAGACCCACCCATCACACATCCCCCACACACATCACCCACCCACACACAAACCCAGACACACATGCATGCATCCACCCATCCATCACCCACTCAAGAGAGGGTGTAAGAGAGGGTGTGAGTGTGTGTATGTATATGTATATATATATATATCCCTGTGTATGCGGTGGCAGTTGGTCCACGTCTCCGTTACTGCCAAGAGTAAAAAGTGAGGGAAGGGAGAGAGGGGCATTAAAGTATGGGACATCGAGCTGAATGTGCCTCCTGGGGTGCCCCATAGGGTGCCGCCAGTTCGTGTTTGCGAATGAGGGCAACCTTTAAGGGCATGAAGCTCGTAGTTTTTGTAATTGTCGAGGCTTCGACGCCTACGCTCGCTGTTCGCTAAGAGAGGACATTTACTCCCCCCGTGCACTCAGGCGCACAAGTTCTGATGGTCCGAGCACAGGACAGATCCATGATAAGTTCCTGCTTCGGGACTTTTTTGTGGGGAACGTCGATGTTGTTACGGCGCGGTCGGGCGAGGCTTCGACACATGCGCTGGTCGTTCGCTGAGAGAGGGAAATACTGGCATACTGTCCCTCGGTGCATTCAGGCTCACAGAATGCGATGGTTACCAGACATGAAATGCCGTGGATTCTGACAAGGCAGGTTAGGATATGGACTTCTCTGATGACACACACACACATACACACACATATGCATACACACACACGCATACACACACGCATCTACATAAGTACACACGCACGCGCCCGCACCTAAACACGCACACAAGTACGCAATAAATTAGATTATAATCAAGGGCCTTGGATGATCATTGTTCTCTACATCTCGCGATGTCTTAGACATGTATCAGTTCATGTACTCTGTAACAAAACCCAAGTAGGTTGTCAGCTGCCAATTTATCCCCAGTGGTGTCACTAGCCACTTAAATTAATAGGAAGAAAATTCGAGAATTTCGGTAGGGATTTTCTATTTACTTTCTGCGTGCTCGCGAAGGGTTAATTCTCTAAATCCCAGTAAGGCACGAATTATATACGGATGAATTCACTGCATCTCGGGAATTATAAAGTCTTTAGGCTAAAAGTCTATCTTTATGTGTGCAAAAGTAACGTTCCCACGTTTGTTCCCGCGACAAGCTGGAATAACATTTTAGGAAAACCATAAAACAGCTGGTACCGATCTCAGGCCAGCCACTGTGAAAGTAACTTCTTAGAGAAAGACACGAGTTTACTAAAGCAGTGTATTACGGCAAAGAGTTGTATCAACTACTCGTCTTCTTCATTTGACGTCAAGGAGATAGTGCCTTATTTCTCATAACGAAGGCAAATGCTCTATGTTTAAATGAATTACCATTATATTTTTCGAGAAGGAACATTCTCGAAATATAGCCTTTTTGACCTATTAGCAGTACGTATGCGCGGATTGAAAATGTAAACAAAAGTCGGCTCGGTGAGTTCTGCCAAGAAACCACTCAGGGTGTTGGAGTTGAGTTAGTAGTGTTTCAGCATTCTATTCAAAGGAATACTTCTGCAAGCATCTTCTATACGCCTAGTAGTCTCTGCCATGTCTTTCCTTATTCTGAACGCTGTGATTTAAATCCATACTCGGGACATTTCTAGAGGAAGAAGGTATTATCATCATCCTTTGCCGTGATGTAGTTCTATACGATCACTGGCTCTTCCTTGAGCAATCCAGAGATATGATAACCTTCTTTCTACAACCATACCCTGTTGTGTGCATCCAATTAAGACCAGCAGAACATCTTCCTAAACCTTGATTCTTTTACATATGAGATGGAAGTATGCTCCTACTTTATTTGATTTGAAATCACTATTATGATAAGGCTAGAGACCTTTCTGACCATTAATCAATGTAATATCGAAGTGATGGGGTCACAGCTTTTTTTCTTAGCCGGTGTGTTCTAGATCTCTCTCTCTCTCTCTCTCTCTCTCTCTATATATATATATATATATATATATATATATATATATATATATATATATATATATATATATATACGACTGCCTGAAACAGGCTAATGAAATTAGAACACTATATACAACAATAAGAAAGAGACAAACAGCTTTCTTTGGTCATGTAATGAGAAGAGAGGCATTGGAGAACATCGTGACAACTGGAAAGATCGAGGGAAGAGAGGCAGACCAAGAGAAATGATGCTGGATGGATTGAGACGGTGGCACGGAGGAATATCAGCAGCAGAGTTGATCCAGAACATCAAAGACCGAGATCTATGGAGAGCCATGAACGCCTACGCCAGCTGGCAGGGCACTTGATGATATATATATATATATATATATCATGTGCCATGCCGGAAAGCGTGGGCGGTCATGATTCGCCATTTCACTCGATCACCAGTGTCGTGGATCAGCTCAGTGTTCCTGTCTCGTCCATGCCATGTGGCCAAGCCATCCAGGTATTTTCCTCTCGGTCGTCCTCTTGGTCTGTTTCCTTCGATCTTACCAGCTGTCACTAAGTTCTCCAGTCCATTTCTTCTCATAACATGTCCAAAAAATTTTGACTGTCTACGTCTAATTTCTCTAATCAATCTACGATTTTCATTTGTCTCTTGTAGTACTTGGTCATTGGTTTTTCTATCTGTCCATGGTATTCTTTGCATTTTCCTCAGAAACCACATTTCTGCAGCCATCAGATGTTTTTCAGCTTGACTGCACATTGTCCAAGTTTCACATCCATACAAAAGAATAGGCTCTATGTATCCCCTCAACACTCTTTTTCTCGTTTCAATTGACATCATTTTATTGGTCAGAATGTTTTTCATCTTGCTAAAGGCTACTTTCGCAATGGCGATTCTTGTTCTAATCTCTTCAAGGCATCTGCCATCAGATGTTATGACTGTTCCGAGATAATTGAACCGATTCACTTGTTGAAGAATATTCCCATTTACTTGTATATTACATTGTGGTGCTTCGTGCTTCCTAGTGACGACCATAACCTGTGTCTTCCTACAATTTAATTCCAACCCCAGCTGCACACTGTGTACAACCACAGCGTCTACTAATTGTTGCAGATCCTGTGCATTGTCTGCAATCAATACTGTATCATCTGCATATCTAATGTTATTTATGTTTCGTCCTCCAATGCTGATTCCATTTAGGTCTTCTACATTTCTGAAAATATTTTCACTGTATAGGGAAAAAAGATCTGGAGACATTACACATCCCTGCCTAACACCTCTCTTAATAGGTTGATATTGTCCTACTTCATTATCAATACTAGCAGTTTGTTTGTTGAAATGTGTCTATGTATGTACACGTGTTCATACACACCAGTCCACCCAGACCAACAACACAATGGGGTCGTGGTCAATTTTACACGCCTCCTACCCCGCCCCCTTCTTTCTATGTGCTCACTGAACCGTAACATCCAGCACCGTTATACAAATACACCCGAGATTTCCGCATTCATTTACAGGTCCGTTCGTGAGGTGAGTATGCAGTTTTTTTTCTCTATAAAGTTTTTCTATTAAACATTTTCTTCGACTAACATTCTTTTCAATTAACATTTTGTCAATTCTTATTTTCTCTTCATTGCTTCCATTTTTCCATGCATTTGTTCCTCTCGTCCTGGCATCACCTTCTAATGTAGTCACAGGAGATCTCCTTGACTATATGTTGTGTTTGTGAATGTGTTTGTTTGCTGATGAAGGCTAACTGCCGCAACGTTCTGTATGTGTCGTAACTCTGTTATGTAAAGCTTCACTACTTTGTGTCATTTTATATTGTTTAAACTTTCACAGCTTTACCGCAGTTCCACCAAATTTTATGCATACTTGTCAGACTGAGAAGATCTGATCATTCAGGGCCACATCGATTGACGGATGTCAGTCGCGGCGATCGGACAAACTTTGAGCGATAGCCTACAAAGGGTGACGTCGTGATATACTAGTGTGATTATTGAGTTGCGTCTAGCGTGAGCCGGGTGGTCAAGTGGTTACATACTCGACTCACACACTAGTGATCTGGAGTCCGATCCCAGGTCCAGTCAGAGATATGCACTAGTGCTTCCAAACCGACTTGGACAAGATCCAAGTTCGTACCGGAATACAATCAGCGTTGCCAGTAGTGGGTTATGCTCAATCTTCAAATCTCAAACCCCTAAAACAAAATAAATAAATCAATTTTTATATGTGGCAAAAATATCTATGATTCTCTCTCTCTCTCTCTCTCTCTCTCTCTCTCTCTCTCTCTCTCTCTCTCTCAATCTCTCTCTATCTCTCTCGCTCGTTCTCTCTCTCTCTCTCTCTCTCTCTCTCTCTCTTTCTCTCTCTTTTTCTGATCCTTGCGATAAGTTGTCTGTGTGTTTTAGCCTCTTCCAAAACGTTTAGATGACACATTCTGGTTGTCGAAGGAATCGTCAGCATTCTGCTGTCATATCAGATGCAAGATAAGTTATACACATTTGATGAACGGTTACGATAATTAGGTCTAAAAATAGAGGGGAAAAGTTACATAAAATGAAAATACATAGAGCCAATGATAACCAGTTTGACTGGGTGAAAACCACTTTAACAGGTGGAATAATACACATTTAGGTAGCTGTGAGGACACAGAGAGGGGATCTATATGTTTATGTGTGTGTATTTGTATGGGTGGTTGGATGGGTGTGGGTGGGTGGTGTGGGTGGGTGTTGATGTATGGGTGTGAGTGTGTGAGTGGCTGTGTGGGTGTGTAGGTTGGTGTGGATGTGTTGGTGGATGGGTGTGTGTTTGAGTGAAAGAGGGGGAGGGAGGGACGGAGAGAGAGATATATAGGAGAGGAGAATACACAAAGCAAGAGGGGCCGTCATAACGATATGAAATTGTGGAAGTCTAAAGAAATCCAATCTTGACTACACTGTGGATACATACCTCTAATGTTAAAGAAGTCCTGCTGTACGAAACTGTAGCAGGGAGAACCACTCAAACAATTGCTAATAAACTAAATACATTCATTAATTGCTGTCCGCGTAGAATGGTATGACAGAATCAATCACGCGAATCGTCAGGTGAGAACTAGAAAGATTCCGGCGAACCTGGAATCAAGGGAAAGCTCTTGTCGCTGGACGAAACGCACATTGAGAAAAGCTGAAAATAGTATAACCAGAAAGACCTTTCAGGTAATCTCAGTGCAAAGGCAAAATATAAAGAAACAAAAACAGATATAAACCTAAGACACGTGTAGAAAAGATGAATAAAGTGAATAGGAGAGCAGAAAGGATGCAACTTGGATTGTTGAAGAAATAAATCAAGAAGTAGTAGTCACAAATAAACAACAATGCCAAGAGTATAAAAATTCGGACAAGAACGAAAAAGATCAGAAGAGGTTAATCAACAAGGATATTCAGAAGACGAAGAAAATGTCACAACGAAATAAAAAGGATAGAAAATACGGGTTTGTATCGTAAAGGGTGGGGTTGACTGTCTGAATGTTATTACACACAGTCAAGGAACCGATCTGACTATTTCAGGTAGAACTGTTCTGCTGGCTCCGCAGCCTCTGGTCACTTGTCTAGTATTAAGTAATTAATTGACCCCCACTCTTGACATGGGCCAGACACAAGTGAGTATACAAGACGTTAAAGTAGAGTTGAATAGAGGCTCTTACGCAGCCGAAATGGACCATACACAGACAGATATTATAATACTATACTACGACTGTCCGACAAGATAGAGACGCAGTCCAGCCATAATAGTTCAGGTAGAGTGCTCAAAGTTTCTCATCACTGCCCCGAGAAATAGTCGCCGTCTGTGTGGCTTGAGTACAGACAGTTTCACCTGTTGTCTCCAGGATTCTTCCTTCCTGGCAAGAATGATGACCCTTGTGAATTGACTGGTCGTCCACTTTCAATAGGAACTGTATGAATCACGAGGACAGGTTAGTAGGTACCTCTTGACCAATTCCCTTCTTGAACCATAATACCCGAGAAGGTTAACCCGGTCAACAAATGCCCGCAGAAGTCGGATGTGTCGGCCTAACGGCGCAAGAACGCAGTCTGCAGTAAACTGGCACAACACAATCACGTCCGAAAAAGAAAGCAAAAACCTCCGGATGAACGCAGAAGAAGAAGAAGAATCATAATTGCTGGTGGACAACTGTTTATATGGTAATCTTCGAGTATTAACTGCTGACTCACTTGAAGCCAGATAATGGTAGTCAAGATTAATTCTATGTCATACTCTAATTCACCAACAATAAGTTCATTCAGGAGATGATAATCTGTTCAGCCTCAGATACGCAAACCATCATCCATAACTCTAAATGGTTACGATAATCGGTGTTGAAGCGTTAATTCTTTATCGTACAGCAACGTGTTAGTTACACAGTGTCTTCAAGAAACATTATCTCCATGGAATATGTAATATTTCTACCGGAATAAGTGGACAACTCAGCAGCTGAGCAGAGCAGTGCACTCACTTGTCCTGACAGTAGAATATGGCTGTCTAAGACAGAGGTAAAAGACCAACATGTGGATGTGGAAGGTAAGGGGAAACTACCACATTATCTTCCCGAGGCTTCATGGCAAAACACAATTCAGAAGTAGTGAACGACGTTAATGGCTGAAATCATAACTAAACTAAATAAATTTAGAGTAGGAACGTGGAATGTTAGGACATTAAATTAGCTGGGAAAGTTGAACAATGTTCTAAGAGAGACGGATAGTATAAAAATGATTATACTAGGCGTAAGTGAGATGAAGCTGAAAGATGCTGGTGTTGACAGCGAGGTCCTGTAAAGGATATGCTTAAAAAAAAAAAAAAAAAAAAAGTGAGATGAGATGGAAAGGATCGGGCAAAAGAATAGAGTATAGCTGACAAACACACACAAAATGTATACACACGAAAAAAGGTGTAGGAATAATATTTGACGAAAAAACAGCCAAGTCAAATAATGGATACTGATGTATTTCATATAGAGTTATTATGGTCATAATCAAAGGCAATCCAATAGACATAAATATTATACAAGTATATGCACCAATAACAAGCAGTGGTGATGAAGAAATACAACACTTTTACGGTGAATGGCGATGGCTCAAATTGGGTCACAAGAAATAAAAATAATACTGGGAAATTTCAATGCAAAAGTAGGAAAGGGAAAAATGGAGGATGTAGTGGGGAATTATGGTTTATGCATAAGAAATGAAAGAAGAGAAAAACTAATAGAATGGGCAAATATCAATGATACGATAATTGGAAACACATGGTTTAAGCACCATAATAGACGACTATACACACGGAAATCCCTTGGTAAGAAAATACGCAACCATATTGACTAGATACTTATTAATAAAAGATTTAGACATGCTTTAATTAATGTAAAGGCAATCCCTGTTGCTGACGTAATAGTGATCATGTACCAATATGTGGACAAATAAAAGTAACATTAAAGAGAGAGAGAGAGAGAGAGAGAGAGAGAGAGAGAGAGAGAGAGAGAGAGAGAGAGAGAGAGAGAGAGAGAGAGAGAGAGAGGGTGGTTAAGGATGTGAGACTTAATAAAGAGGTTCTGAAAGTAGATAAAGAAATTCAAGAACAATGCAGAGTGACTGTGAAAAATAGGTACAACGCAATAGCTAAAATACAAAGTATAAATGAACAATGGGAAATGTTAAGGGACTCCATTCATCAAACTAGCAAAGAAATGTTATCGGAAAGAAGCCAAAAAGTTAAACCAAGTAGATGAATGAGGAAATCTTAATGCTGACAGACAAAAGAAAACAGTAAAAATCGCAAACAAGAATATGCTAAGATAAATAAAGAAATAAGATATAAATGTGTGAAGGCAAAAGAAAGCTGGTTAAACGAGCAGTGCAAACAAAATTGAATTAAATTCCATTAAAGATACAAAAAATATGCACTGACAAATCAGTGAGCTCACGGGAAGAAAAATAAGAATAAATACAGGGTGTTTGACATCAAAAACATGAAAGATATTATTGGAGGAAAGTGCTATAACGAAGATGTGGAATGAGTTGAGTATAAGAGAATTATGTGATGGAGAAAGGGATGAATTAACAGAAGAAAGTAACTTAGAAGGTCCACCTATTCTAACAGAAGAAGTCACTGACGCTTTCAAACATATGAAGAAACGAAAAACAGCTGGGCCAGATGAAATCACAATAGAAGAATTATATGTATTAGGAGAATTATGAATAGATACAATAACCTAAATGTTGAATTATATTTACAGCAGAGGATGTTTATAGAGCGATATGCTGAAATATGTATTTATAGCTATACCAAACAGACCAGGAACAATTGAATGCGAGGATTTTCGTACAATTAACCTCATAAACCATGTGAGAATAACAAGAAAGAAAATAAAAATGGAAATTAGTGAAGAACAGTATGGGTTTGTGGAAAGAAAAGATACAAATATTGCAATATATACATTACGGACACTAATAGACAGGTCAATAGAGGCACGGAAAGACATATATTTGTGCTTCATAGATTATACTAAGGCATTTGATAAAGTAAAACATGATGAACTGATTAAAATGTTGGAAGATGTCAACATTGATGGAAGAGATTTAAGAATAATAAAGAATATTTACTGGAACCAAGTAACAGCAATTAAAATGGGAAATAAAGAGGGCAGTTACGAACAGAAAAGCTAGGAGTACGACAGGGGTATAGCTTGTCACCGGATCTCTTCTCCCTATTTAGCGAAGTAATAATGAGAGAGATCAAAGAGACACCAGGAATAGTAATCGGAGGTTATAATATAAATAACATATGCTATGCAGATGACACAGTATTGGTGGCGGATAATGCAACAGACCTACAACAATTGTTGGACACTGTTGTAATAGAGAGTGCAAAGAAAGGAGACTCGCCTTGAATATCAAGAAAACAGTAACAATGGTTATATCAAGGAAAATGACACCAAATTGTGACATAGAAGTAGAAGGGAAGATTCTTAACCAAATGGATCATTTTAAATACATTGGGGCATTGATAACATCAGATGGAAGATGTACAACAGAGATTAAGAGCAGAATAGGGCAAGCAAAAGCCTCATTTTAGAAAATGAAGAGTATAATATGCAATAAGTCATTATCAATGAATGTAAGAAATAGAGTGCTGAAATGCTATATAGAACCAGTTTTGATGTATGGCAGTAAATCTTGGAATATAAATGAAAAATAAACAAGAAATTAGAAGCATCAGAAATGTGATTGCTGAGACTTCTTCTTATTCGCTCATCCGGAGTTTTTTTTCGGACGTGATTGCGTTGTGCCTGTTTACAGCAGAGCTGCGTACTTGCGCCGTTAGGCCGACACATCCGACTTCTGCGGGCATTTGTTGACCGGGTTAACCTTCCCGGGGTGATTCCTGAGACGAATGTTGCAAATTCCTTGGACTGCCAGAGTAACTAACAATGATTGGCTGAATCAGTCTAATGAAACTAGAACATTATATACAACAATAAGAAAGAGACAAACAGCTTTCTTTGGTCATGTGATGAGAAGAGAGGCATTAGAGAACGTCGTGACAACTGGAAATATCGAGGGTGAGAGATGCAGAGGCAGACCAAGAGAAATTATGCTGGATGGATTGAGACGGTGGCATGGAGGAATATCATCAGCAGAGTTTATCCAGAACACCAAAGACCGAGATCTGTGGAGAGCCATGAATGCCTACGCCTGCTGACATGGCACTTGATGATGATGATGATGATGGTGATGATGATGATGATGATGATGATGATGATGATGATGATGATGATGATGATGATGATGATGATGATGATGATGATGATGATGATGATGATGTGACTCCGGATGACAGTCAGACCTGGACACCCAAGGCCATGGTTGGCCTTTATAGGTAGTTGGTCAATTTACACAATGAACTGCAATCAGGTATTTCAGTTATGGGTTTCACCAACAAAGACATGTCATGTCGGCCATTATGTGAGGCTTCTGCTTACATCACAACGTACTTTACGTTGCTCATTATTATTGAGTAAAGTGTAACGACTCATACGTTGGCCCATACCTTAAGTTTTTATTCAACAGATGATATGTGAGGTTACGTTTGCCATTCTAATAGGCGTATGTGCCAACACACTACGTGAGTTACCGTTGTTCTTCGTTCACCAAACCAAAACAAAGGAATCAGAAACATAGAACTAGGTGATAGTTATCTGCCAGAGCTCAATGTTATATCTGACACATGACTCCGCTCTCGGGTAAGCCTCAGATAATTATGCATCAACACATATATCTATGCATGACTACCTGTTCTCTTGGCATGGCTGAAGACTTGACTAAGGAAATAGCAGCATCCCACAGGTTGTTGACTTCAACAGCCTCATCTGGTAGAACACTCTCTTGTCTTGTACAGGCCATGGTCCGTAGCGTCAGTTCTTGATGACCGGAACACATTCATACAAGAACAACATTCTATCCTAATCAGTCAGTCAGCCTTTGCTTTTCGTTAGTAATGACTTTTTGGTTAGGTATCGTTGAGGTTTGTGAATGAGTCGTCACCCAGACGTCACACGAGCCAAATAACATTTATTGACTCCTATTAAAATATGTTCAAGAACTACTTACCCCACACATAATAACATAGAAAACTTCACTTTTGTGCCTAAAAGACATGGACAACAGGAGCCAAACTTCATCCCTGCAGAAGTCAAAGCAGTTATACAGAAAAGTCCTAACAATAAATCGCCGGGTCCAGATTAAATAACCACAGAAGCTATTCAGGCCTGTGGGAAGACAGGAGTTAAATGGCTAACAAGACTTTTTAATATAGCATGGGAAGAAAGACAAGTCACGGCTGATTGGCAACAGGTAATAATAGTACCAATATGGAAAAAGAAAGACAATATGAGAGAGTGCGAAACATACTGAGGTATATCACTCCTGAGCCATATAGGGAAAATGTACGCAAAACTATTGGAACAAAGAGCTAGACCAATAGTTGAACAACAGTTAAGCAAAGCACAATTCGGTTTTCGGAAAGGTAAACGTTGCACTGATCCACTATTTACACTTAGACAAATATGTGAAAAAACAATCGAATATACTGACCAGCAGAATATTGTGTTTGTAGATAAGGAAAAGGCTTTGGACAGAGTAGACAGATACAAATTATGGACCATCATTGAAGACTACGGGATACAAGGACAATTGCTAGATAACATCATAGCCATGTACCACTCGAGCCGAAGTGCAGTAAGAACACATGAAGGCATATTAGATATGTTCACAGTCAATACAGGAGTGAGGCAGGGATGTGTGCTCTCTCCCCTGCTATTTAATATCTACATGGGCAGAATATCCAAAGAAGCAAGTCTTGACAGAACAGATTCAGAAAATTTAAAACTCTTTACTTCAGATGAAACAACTGATACACGGGAAATAAATGAACTTCTATTTGCAGACGATCAGTGCCTCTTTTATAGCGACGAGGGCAGACTGCAAAATCATATTAATAATCTGAGTACAGCATGCAGCAGATACAATATGAGTATAAATACAGCCAATACCGATGTAACGCAAGTTAGCAGATCGCCAGGCCCACTAAGTATACAGATAAATAGCACATTTCTGAGACAAGTTAAAAATATTCACATATCTTTGAAGTATGGCAGATTGGACAGAGAAATCAACACCAGATGTAAAAAAGCAAGTGCATTTGCATATCAACTATCACCCATATTGAAACGTCCAAATATACCCATATCCGCAAAACGACAGATAATAAACAGCATATTCACACCAACCCTATTCCACCAGTCTCAAACATGGACTTTATCTAAGTCAAACTTTCGTAAAATCAGTGGTGGTGGTGGTGGTGGTGGTGGTGGTGATGGTGGTGGTGATGATGATGATGATGATGATGATGATGATGATGATGATGATGATGATGATGATGATGATGATGATGATGATGATGATGATGATGATGATGATGATGATGATGATGATGATGATGATGATGATGATGATTAAAATATGTGTTTTCGCTCAAAGAATTGTGGTAATATTATGATAGAATATAATCTTCAGTTAACACTCAGAAATGTAACCTTCCCACTGTTCCTTACTGATAGGCAGAAAATAGATTCTTTTTCATACATGTTTAATTAACCCATGTTGACTTATAGGATTGCCTTACTTAACTCATCCTTTGACAGAAGGATGTAGTACGGAAAGGCTTATATGATCCTGGAGGAGCTACGATCTGCATTTTTTGTGTGTGCTCGCTCGCTTTGAGCTCAAGCTTAGTCTATACAGACTATTTATACTAGTGATGGACTGAATTGTGCATGTGGATTAGCTTTCTCTTTTAACAGTGTCCCTCGCCATCAGGCGAACCCACTCTGACTACAGAGGTACTTGTGATTTATGTCCTTAAGTCAAGGACGGCAGGTCAACATTTTAGTCCAGCTGTCCGGTGTAGGGGATGAACCGTTTACCTCGATATCAGCACAGTGGATGTTTAAGAACACGCGTTCTTACCCATTTGACCATGCTGGCCTGCGATATGTATATTATTTAAGCACGGCTCTAGTTGATAGTGAAGTAACATGTTTACCTCCCCCCCCCCACCCCCACCTTGCCATCAAGTGGATACTTAAATTAACGCCCTTTTAGAATGGAGACTGATACAGGCATCGACCAGATTCATGGACGTTGTGGAATTATACCGTATGCACTGCAAGACTTCGGAAAAAAAGCATCAATATCAGAGACAAAGAATATTCCCATTTACTTGTATATTACATTGTGGTATTTCTTCCTTCCTAGTAACAACCATAATCTGTGTCTTCTTACAATTCAATTCTAACCCTAGTTGTTCACTATGCGGTTATTGCACACAGTGAACAACTAGGGTTGGAATTGAATTCTAAGAAGACACAGATTATGGTCGTTACTCAATAAATCAATCAGGTGCCGTCTCCGCAATGAAGGTTGGCTGCAATGGATCTCCAACGCTGTCTGTCTCTTGCCTTGACTGTACATTCTGTCAGGCTGATGTTCGTCCATCTCTTGATGTTATGCTCCCACTTGTATCGTTGTCTACCTCTTGCTCGCTTGCCCTCAACCTTGCCTTCCAGTATGGTTTTTATAAGAGTATCATGTCTTTTAACGTGTCCAAAATATTTCAGTTGTCTCCTCTTTATTTCTTTCATCAACTCTCTCTTCATTCCCAGATTTTGGTCTTAACTAGGAAGGAAGAAATACCACAATATAATATACAAGTAAATGGGCACATTCTTAAACAAGTGAATCTATACAGCTATCTCGAAACAGTCATAACATCTGAGGGGAGATGTCTTGAAGAGATTAGAACAAGAATTGCCATTGCGAAGGTAGCCTTTTGCAAGATGAAAAACATTTTTTTTTTCAATTCCATATCCTTTACAGGACATCGCTGTCAACAGCAGCATCTTTCAGCTGTCTGTTGATTTATTGGCAAGATTACGCTCTGTAGTTTGCCATTACTTTCTGAGCGGCCGGCTCAGTTATCCCGCAAGTCACCAGCGGGGGTCGAACCGCTCCCATTTCTCGCCCGCAACGAGACTCTGCATGATAAACGGGATTACGGAGAAAGTGTTGTAACCCCTCGGCCAGAGAGACCGGCATGTAAAACATACTGACCAATAAAAAGATGTCAATTGAAACGATGAAAAGAGTGTTAAGGTGCTACATAGAACCTATGCTTTTATATGGGTGTGAAGCGTGGACAATGAGGAGACAAGCTGAAAAACATCTGATGGCTGTGGAAATGTGGTTTTTGAGAAAAATACAAAGAATACCATGGACAGCCAGAAAAACCAACGAACAAGTCCTACAAAAAACAAATGAAGATCGTAAACTGATTAGAGACATTAGACGTAAACAGTCAAAAATGTTTGGGCATGTTATGAGAAGAAATTAATTGAAGAACTTGGTGACAACTGGCAAGATCGAAAGGAAGAGACCAAATGGAAGACCAAGAAGTAAATACCTGGATGGCTTAGCCACGTGGCATGGTCGAGACAGAAACACGGAGCTGATACACGACTCTTGTGATCGACTGAGATGGCAAAATATGACCGCCCACGCTTATCGGCATGGTACATGATGGATGGATCAGAGACAAAGTCACAAGCTAAGTTAGTCTTTTGAACCACACGCAAACGGATATGTGGAGCGGTTAACTTTTCACCATTTCACAGCCCAGGGAAACGTTAGGTTCCCCTCGGTGATTGATTCCACTAAACTATAGAATATTAAGTTAAGATAAATTGCAATTACCTTAGTTTAGAGAACAAACACCTTGTCCACTAAAATATTACTGTAGATCGCAGTCAGTTATCACTTCTGCGCTTACAGACACATCGGATGTTGTCTCTCTGAAGGTTTAGTCGGAACTGTTGATTGATTACTGTCAAAAACACTGTCATTTACTTCCAATATAGTACCTTGCCGTGTATGGCAGGGGAGTCTTGTGCCTGAGGAATTAAGGCCTCCTGGCTATTGCAGTCGCCGCGAACTGTGCAGGTTAGAGTTTTCTTTTGGCCCCCCCATAGTAAAACCTCCACACCTTATCGAGGATTCGAACCCTGGTCTCCCGAATGAGAATCCGGCATCCTAGCCACGCGGCCAGCCGCTCCTCGGACTTAATACTAGTCCCGGATTTTTTAGATAGATGAATTTCTATTGGGCAATAGTCCGGAACAAGAGAAGATCGGGCTTCACCATTTCCATTTTTAGTCGGTGAATCTTTTCAGGACTCTCGAGACTGCGTGAGTTTCATTCCCTTCATATAAATATTACTCGAATATTCTATTTCTAAAGTAGAAATGTTAATTCTTACAGAAACCCTTTTCCTATAGTATGTCCCGAAAAGAATGCCTTCATTCACGATCAATTATTTTGAAAACTGTCTGTTGCAACGTTTCGAAATTTTTCCAGCCGTCTTATATTTACCCCCACCCAAGGAATATGTCTTTGATAGGTCCAAAAACAACTTATATCATCGAAAGCGGCGACATTTCTTTGATGTTTTGCTGAAAAATTAGTGATTTCTCGCTAACAAATTTATGTTTACAGTAATGAAAGCCCCGCCAATTCACATGACACACAAGGCGTATTCGGATTCGTATGGGAGTGGGTGCAAAGAAAGAAGTAGCTTAAAATCGACAGGGTCGGCTGCATTGCACCGGGTTTTTATCCCATATGGCTCAGTTTCTTTCCGCAGCGCGGAAAGCGTCACACAAAGCACGACCTCCGTAGCTCTAGCGACGACCCACATGAGTCTGCGAAAAAATGCACTCGTGAAATGAAGGACGCGGCCCGGAATCGAACATAAACCTTCGGAGCCCGAGTCAGACGGCTTGACCACTTCACCACGGAGAATCCCGAGAGGGGTGCAATGTGTAATATTAGTAAAGACAGAGAATTTACAGACGCATGGGGTAAATAATTTGTAAATTGACAGGAAAGTAGAAGGAATATATTTCTTACCTTATTTTTCATTTCCTTCTTGTTTCTTCGGCTGCTGGTTAATAATTTGTACACAGGTATTCGTGTTAGCTTTTTATATTGAGTTCGTGAAAGCTTCCAAATAGCTGTGCGTTAATGTGCGTATGGAGTGACCAGAAATGATACCGCTATTTAGTCATCATGTTTCCATTTTTAAGGATCTGTTCAGCTGTCTGTGTAGTTTGTTCACACGTACACATGGGTGACAGACCCGCTTTGAGTCTTCGTGAAAGATTGTCTACTCTGCTGTTTACCGTTCAGAGACGGAACATGATTACTTGTTTTGTACTATGAAAATAGTTGTCAGTGTCTCTGTAGTGTGCTTCCTTCTTAACGACCAAGATGTTGGTCCTCTTTTCATTGAAGTTTATACATTGATTCGTATGCACGTGTGTTGTCCCCTAATTTGACAACGTGTTTGCTCTCACGTTTCTTGTTGTGCCATAATATGTCAGTTTCCACCGCAATATTAATCTTCTGTTGGTATTCGATGCGTTTAGTGTGTGTGTGTGTGTGTGTGTGTGTGTGTGTGTGTGTGTGTGTGTGTGTGTGTGTGTGTGTGTGTGTGTGTGTGTGTGTGTTTATTTTCAATACAGTTGTTTGTCACGGCTGAGGGCTTGCGGAATTGAAAATTCATCACTGCGGAATACAAACTGTTGCCATTAACAAGTTGTATTGTTTATGCCGATGCTGTAATGTTTAGGGCCTGCAATTCGTCTGAATATTTGTAGCAAAATATCCCAGTTGGTGTGCACGTGGATTAAGGTCTGCGATCTGCTCGGACCTTAATCTGTGTCGGACGATTCCAGTAGGTTGATGACTGCTCTCGGTTGCATAAAATTCAATCCATCCTTTCTCCAATAATCCTCTTCCTCTTTCAACACATGGTCCTCACATTTTTCCAGTAACTTTTATCAATATTTAATAGCGCGGACTGGATTAGTATCCTGACGTCAGACAATTTGAATATAGTATTGTCAGCTGCCACCTGTCCTTTAATTTTAGCCCACACAAGTTCTATAGGGTTAAAATGAGAATGGTACGGCGGAAGTCTCAAGCACCCATGACGATGCTCTTCTATCAACTTGTCGATTTGATATTTCTTGCTTTGTGGCGTCTGTTTTACAAAGGACAACAATTCTAGCTAGAAATACGTTTCTGGAAATGGTATGTTTTCCATTCGGGGTCATATCTTTATTGCTCCCTTTGTGCTCGATGCTGTACGTATTTTGTCTTCTTGGGCAACAACATTGATATCATGCATTGTCCATAATTGGACACGACGGTCTATCTAGGGATGGAAGCACAGTATTCTTGAGCCAATCTCTAAATACATTACCATTCATCTTATTATGATAAGCCCTATTGTCTGTATGCTTTGATACGAACACGAGCCCAGCATTCTGTTGTAAGGCATTATGCGTATTACCAGCATGGGCCATGACCAAAAGTTGTCCTATACTACTGGGCACATATCGCTTTATCTGTCCATCCACTGATTGCCATTCCTTATCACTTGTGTGGTGAGCATTGATCCACATTTCATCCAAACACACTATGCCATAATTTTCTTTGCGCATTTCCCTTATTTCACGTAGGTATCTGCTTCTCATGGCTCCTAAATGCGGTTGCTCGCAAAGATTATTTCTACCGCCCTTGTACTTTCAAATAGTGAAGGTAATGTCTTTATAATTTTCCACAAAGTTGTTTTGGATAGCTCTATGTTATTGTTCTTTCTGAACCAAACCCTAAGTTTTCTTACAGTCACTGTTTCTTTGGCATCCAGCATTTATATAATGCTGGATAATCCTGGATATAAAATCCAAAATTTGTATAATTTTAGGAGTCTCCGTGGCGAAGTGGTCAAGCCTTTTGACTCGGGATCCAAAGGTCGTGGGTTCGATTCCGGGCCGCATCCTTCGGTTCACGAGTTAAATTTTTCGGAGACTTCTGTGGGTCGTCGCTAGAGCTGCGGAGTTCGTCTTTGTGCGATGCTTTCCGCGCTGCGGAAAGAGACTGAGCCATATGGGATAGAACCCGGTGCAATGAAGTCGACCCTGTCGTATATCAAGCGAATTTTTAAAGCACTTTTATAATAGCTCGCCTTATGACATCTTTGTCAAAGCTATCGACGAAATGACCGTTTACTCAAACCCAATGCATGCATTGTTCTTTTTTCGGAATTTGTAATAGTATAAAACAGTTTCCTGCGATCAGCTCCTTGACAAAAATATGTGTACAACTTCATAGCGATTCTTTAAAGTGTATAATTTCGCATTCAATCCCATTGAAAAATATTCACACATTTCAATATTAGCGATAAGTGGTAAGATTTTTTTTTAAAAACATATTAATCAGGTTTCATGAAATAACCCACATTTTGAGACAACTCTGAATGAACAGTCCTAGTTTACACAACGCGGGCAGTTGGCATAAGGCCAATTCCGTGAAAAACGAACAATATTCAACACTGAGCGCTGGTTGTCTGGCTACGCTGTAATACATTTAAAATTATGAATTTCATCTCAGACCCGTAAATTATATACCGCATATAAACAAACTTTGAAATCTGCTGTAAAATCTCCAGAACAAAAATTGTTTTGTTGAGTGGACATAATGATAAGGTTATATACTAAATTTCATAATTTTCCCTCGGTTGGTTACTGAGATATGGATGTTTATATTGGGGCCACACACAAAAAACGTACTTTTTTTTTTTTTATTTTAAATAAGAATCCTGTGCAGGGTTCCCAAGTCTAAAAATAGATACTGTCCCATTTTCAGATGTGTATTGAAGGTGGAGCCCGCTGGCGTGTCGCTGCAGAGTTCATGTCGCGATAACAAAAGAAGAAGTCTCCATTATAGACCAGAAAGCAAACATTAAAGATTCAGCGACAAGCTGAAGATTCAGAAGGGATTGATGGAGCACAATCATTAGGGATGTCTAGCTAAGTCCCTGTGATGATTGCCAACCTGATATCAAGACACCAACGACGCAACGACCAGAAGAAGCGAGAAACACCCTCCAGCAACACACAAAGCCATGGAAGTGTCAGAAACTCAACAGACATGACAAAGTAACAATTCAGACAAGAGCGCCACAACAACGAGCCTCAGAAAACACAGGAAATGTAATCAGCAGCAACATTCCGAAAGCACATACGGGGGAACAGAACACCATGAAGGCCTCAAATTTAATGCATCACTAGAACGCCAGTTGAACGGGACTATCCATCTTTTTCTCAGGAAAGACACAAACAAAAATTCGCCCGCTTTAAATACAAGCGTGGTTCATACACGTGCTATAACGTCTAATTGCACTGGACTGATTTTTGCGTACGGATTAGCTTTCCCTATTACCAGTGTCCTTCGTTATCAGGCGAACCACCTCCGACTTATTGGTACTTGTATTTTACCTCCCCAAGTCAAGGACGAGAAGTCAACATTTTAGTCCAAATGACCAGTATGGGAGTTGAATCTCGGCATCAGCACACCGGAAGTTTAAGAGCGTGCGCCCTTATCCATTCGGCTATTCTGACCTCTTAGGCATATCTTAATGCAGGGACAACAATGTCATCTCCATATAGGTGCTGCCTGGAGTTGTCGAAGTGGAGAGAAACTGCCTTAAGAGCCTCCTAATTGGGTCCATAGGATGTTGACGGAATCGATCCACCAGCCTCTCTCTGGCTCAGTAAAACAGACTTTCTGCGTCAGATACGAAGGGACATTTGGCAAATTTTAAGCAATTACAAGTGTTAGTTAGTTAGTTAGTTAGTCGACAGATCATCCTCGTTGCACATCGGACCATTCAGTCCATAAGTGCTCGGATCCCCTCCTCAGCAAATCCCGCAGCGTGTAGCGGCTAACGACGCCAGTTCTGTGTTGGTTTATCAATCTTCTTTGGCTTCCTGCATAGTGTTCTTGTTTGGCCACCCCTCTTTTAATTTGCTGCTCTCGCAGTCTGGCCATTGTTGTAGATTCACAGTCATCACTTGGTTCTTGCAAAAGTCTTACTTCTCGTAGAGCATTCAGAATGTCAGCCTGGTCCATGGCGCGTCCGCCCTCCACAGTAGCCTCACCTGCGAGCTTATCAGCCCGCTCATTTCCTTGTACTCCCGCATGCCCTGGCACGAAGATGAAACTAATCTTTGCCAGCCGAGACCGCTTCAGAGGCAGCAACCATTCTCTTCGGATCGACCCCTCCTCTATCCTCTTGATCATGTTCATTGAGTCGCTAAGGAAACAAGCCCTAGTGAATGTCTGTGTCATGTGACGCTAAGGAAACAAGCCCTAGTGAATGTCTGTGTCATGTGACGCTAAGGAAACAAGCCCTAGTGAATGTCTGTGTCATGACGGTTACAAGTGTTGTTAGACAATGATGTGTTCCATGCCCTGATCAGTCCAACATTGACAGCGAGACAATCACCGGAAACGTGGAACATTTAAGAGAAGAGTGCCAATTATTTGGTTTATGTATATATGCCCATTGCGCCTTTAGGTGTTTAACCGCGCCCGCTACATTCTTTTACGACCTTGAAGCTCACCTCAGTGTTATTCAAAATCCCCTAAGAATTCGAACCCAGATCACCGGGCCTGAGTGTAAGCATTCTAGCCACTGCGTTACCACCTCCCCCGACCTGATATAACATCTTTTATTTATTGTATGAACTGCTTTGTAACCTGACGATCTATTGCTTTGATTCCTTTGTGAACGGTCCATACCAACCCTGCGTAATTCTTCCAGCATCTCAGGGCATAGCTATTTATATTCGCCACTTTACGAAGGCTAATTTGATGTTGTGCAGCCCGCACCAGCCACATAGACAGTTTGAAGGTGGCAAATGTCTTTGTCGGCCGTTCATGGGCTTCTTTTGTTGCTAAACATCTTTGCAGAGGATTGAATAGGCAGGTGCGAGGGACAACCAAGGGCTCAGAGAACGACCCCGGGAATCTACTTGCAGATCTGCTCAGCATCCAGACAATTGTGCCTCAGTGCGGGCTCGTCCTTGAACAATACTGTCTGTTTGTGATGTCTGAACCAAGATGAATATTGCCGTTTTGGTAGAAAGTTCACTGATGGTGGTATGTTCAATCTTTCTAATAGTTTTCTTGTTTTTATTTTCCAAATGATGTCTCTTTCTGGTCCTGTTCTTTTGGTTCCCGCACGTGTGGCTCGCCACTGTCAACCATTTGGTTGTACCTTTGGTTGCTAACTAGCAGATATTGCGTTAAAAATGCGAAAGTCCTGATCTGGATTCAGCCATGTCGCGGTAATGACACGAGCAAATATCCTCACAGGATTACGACACTGATCAATAGGACGCATCATAGATTGAATCATTATGTACTAAACAACTCACCATACATTAACACATTATGTACTAAACAACTTACCATACATTAACACATTATGTACTAAACAACTCACCATACATTAACACATTATGTACTAAACAACTTATCATACATTAACACATTGTGTACTAAACAACTCACCATACATTAACACATTATGTACTAAACAACTTATCATACATTAACACATTGTGTACTAAACAACTTACCATACATTAACACATTGTGTACTAAACAAGTCACCATACATTAACCCATTGTAACTGGACAATGTTATCGAACATTCTGCATTGTGTGGTTGTTTTTCTAGTCATACTACCCAAAGGTCGGCCTCAATGGTCCAGCATACCCGCGTTCGAAACCCCGCTGCTCGCGATTTGGCAGCAGACCGCGTTGCTCTGGTTTTTTTTCAAAATTGTAAGGGTGCCGGTCGTTCAGAAAGCAATGGCAAACTACTGAACGTAAACCTGCCAAGTCATAAACAGCAGCAAAATATGATGGTGTTCACCGGAAACGTCCTGTAAAGAATATGCAACTAACTACCCAAAGGGTGAACACAGCGAATGTAGTCTGTTGTAAGACGGTAACATTACTATAGAGCTCTTGTCCACGCATTATATGGTCTGTTGTAAGACGGTACCATTACTATAGAGCTCTTGTCCACGCATCATATGGTCTATTGTAAGACGGTAACATTACTATAGAGCTCTTGTCCACGCATTATATGGTCTGTTGTAAGACGGTAACATTACTATAGAGCTCTTGTCCACGCATTATATGATGTGTTGTAAGACGGTAACATTACTATAGAGCTCTTGTCCACGCATTATATGGTGTGTTGTGAAACGGTAACATTACTATAGAGCTCTTGTCCACGCATTATATGGTGTGTTGTGAAACGGTAACATTACTATACAGCTCTTGTCCACGCATTATATGGTGTGTTGTAAGACGGTAACATTACTATAGAGCTCTTGTCCACGCATTAAGGCACACTAGATATACGGTGCTAGTACACTAATATAAAGACCAGCCTGCACTCGCTGCGTTGTGGGGTCAATGTCGCTCCCGCCGCCTTTACCTCCCTGAATATTTCCTGTACCCATCTTGACTGGGTCGACCTGGGAGGCCAGGTAAAGTTTGTTTAAATCCCTTTTGGGGAGGGCTGGAAAACACGACCACCAAATTACCTTTGGCCATTGTTTAAATATAATGCTAGACAGTAAACGATTAAATATATTACACATTACGAAACCTAGGAATGACTTATTCAAAACAAGCTTAACGTACTCTGCATCTCAGCTGTGGAACAATCTTCCACAAGAAATCAAAGACATCACCAATCCCTATACATATAATCGCAAATTATTCCAACACTATCTCAGTACGGATTACCATCCCCCTTAATAATAGAAATAATAATAATAATAACAAACCCCTGGTATAACAGCCAGTCCCCTTTTGGTAGGCCAGTATATTCCACATAGCTAATAAAAAGTGTCACACCATTATCTAATATTACTGAGTCGTGTAGTATTGATGTTCGCATTTTGCCCATTCCTTTATAATGATGTCTTTTATAATGTTGCTGTTCTCTGCTAGCCTTGAATTATGTATGAATGAAACAATGTATGAAAGAGAGTGAACGAACGAACGAACGAACGAACGAACAGACTTTATTTTCAAAGGGTAACAAATTGGACACGCAGGCCCGTCTTACATTCGGCCCTTTCAATCACTCATCTTTCTTTCATCAACAGTGCATAGGAAAAAACATTGTCACATGAATTTTGTAAACATAAACAATGCATATTATTGTTATGAGAAACATCCACCACCCACCCACACATCTCCCATTCACTCCAACTCCCCCACCCAGCCACACACATAATCCCCACACACATACATTCCCCCACCCATCCACCACATCCCTACACATACACATCTCCCCACCCACACACACCTCTCACCCACCACACATCCCATCCACCCACACCCCAGGCACACATACATTCCCCAACCCATACATCCCTCACCCACACACATCCACCCACCTACACACATCTCCCAACCCACTCACATATCCTCTACACGTCCCATTACCCAAAAACAATCACTCACCCACAAATCCTCCTCCACCCACACACCTCCAACCATCCAGCCAAACACACAATCCTCGGCCACACATCCCCCACGCACACACACACATCTCCCCGTCAACTCACATATATCGCACCTACCCACACACAAGTTCCGCACCCACCCACATAATCTCCCATCTCCCCCAGCCCATCACAGATTCCGAGCCCACCCCTACAAACATCCCCCACCATCTCCTAACCTACACACACTCACCCACCCACATATCCTCTACCTACCCACACATCCTCTACCCACCCATCCCCCAACCAAACATCCCTTAACCACACATCCTTACTCATATACAATCACCCACCCACACATACTCTACCCAACCACACATCCTCCACCCACCCATCCCCCAGCCACACATCCCTTAACCACACACCCCTAACCATATACACACACATCCCCACCCACGCACAATCTCCCCACCCATACACACATCCCTCACACACATCCCCACCCACCAACACATCCCCATTCACAAACACACACCTCCCATCCACGCACACACAACCCACACACACATCCCCAACCCATACACTTATTTCCTCACACATCCCTAGACACACGTACTTATCCCTCAAACACTAATACCCACACATACGTCACCCACTCATCAAAACATACATCTCCTATCTACCCACCCACACGCACACACCCCAACCACCCATCTAATCACACATCCTCCACCCTCACACACATCCTTCACCCACCCGCACACCCAACCACACCCCACCCACTCACACACACACATCCGTTATCCACACCCAGCTCCCCTCCCACACAATACCACACTCACACACATCCCATAGACACATCCCTCAAGCACACACACATCTCCCCACACATCTCCTACCCATCCACACATCCCCCAACTACAATCACCCTCACTACTCACACATACATCCTCCATCCAGCCACACACACCAACCCAGCCAGACATATCCCCCACCCACATACACATCCCCAAATCCACACCCATCACGCACCCCTCCCCCAACCCACACACATCCCCCACACACATTCACCCACACATCTTCCACCCACACACACACACACTCCCCACCCATCCACCCAACCATCCCACACCCATACACATCCCTCACCCACACACACACATCCTCAAACCCACAACCACCCCACCTGCACACATCTCCCCACCCACACATATATCCGCCACCCATCCCATAATTCTCTATCAATCCACCAACATATCCTCCTCCACACACTCTCCCGCAACCACCTAACCAAACACACATCCCCACCCACACACACATCTCCCCGCCAACCCATACATCCCGCACGTACCCACACACAAATCCCCCACCCACACATCCTGAGTCCACCCACACACATCACGAATCCACCCACACACACATCCCCCATCCGCCAACCTACTATTATGATCAAACGCCCACACTTTACACACACATACAGTGACGATTGTCGTGAGCATTGTCGCAAAATTGTAAAGCAAATGGAGAAAAATTGTACATATACATTTTGTAACTTAAAAATTAGTGATGCAATTCAACTCTCTCTCTCTCTCTCTCTCTCTCTCTCTCTCTCTCTCTCTCTCTCTCTCTCTCTCTCTCTCTCTCTCTCTCTCTCTCTCTCTCTCTCCACTCACATTACAGTAATGTTATATTATCTTATATATAAATTAGGATCTCCGTCTGTCTGTCTGTCTGTATGTATGTATGTATGTCCTTTATACGTTCGCGAACGGCCCATCCGATTGAGATGAAATTTTCTACACGCCTTCCTTTCATTCCAGCGCTGCCAACTGTCGTATTTTTTTTCTTCTTCCTCCTCCTCCTTCCTCCCATTCCCAAAATACGTACGTAAATATATGATGATGATGATGAAAGAATCCCCGAACCAAAACGCTATGGAAAGGGAAGAAAATGACGTGACTACAAAGAATCGTCACACGGCAATCATCATCATCATCAAGTGCCGTGCCGGCTGGCGTAGGCGTTCAACTCTGCTGCTGATATATATGCCTCCATGCCACGGCAATATCAATAACAATTCATCTTTTTATGTGTAAGGAAGTTATCTACAGTCATGTAGAAGGGAAGAACAATCAATGGAAGGACCGAAATCACAGAACCTAGACGAGTATGAATTCGGAATGGCGAACTCCCTCCTCCTCTCTTCTCCTCCTGCCTCTACCTCCTCCCCTCCTCCTCCCTCTAACTCCTCCCTCCACCCTCCTCCTCTTCCTCCTCCCTCTACCTCCTCCCCCTCCTCCCTCTACCTCCTCCCCCTCCTCCCTCTCCCTCCTCCCTCCTCCTTCTCCCTCTTCCTTCTCCCTCTTCCTCTCCCCTCCTCCTCCATCCTCCTCCCTCCTACTCCCTCCGCCTCCTCCCTCCTCCTCCCTCTTCCTCCTCCCTCCTTCTCCCTCTACCTCCTTACTCCACCCTCCTCCTCTTCCTCCTCCCTCTACCTCCTCCCCCTCCTCCCTCTCCCTCCTCCTTCTCCCCCTCCCTTCTCCCTCCTCCTCCCTCTCCTCCTCCCTTCTCCTCATCCCTCCTACTCCCTTCTCCTCCTCCCTCCTCCTCCTCCTCCCTCCTCCCTTTTCCTCCCTCTACCTCTTCCTCTACCTCCTCCCTCCTCCTCCTTCCTCCACATCCCTCTTCCTCCTCCTCCCTCCTCATCATTCATCCTCCTCCTCCTCCCCCTCCTCCTTCTCCCTCCTCCTTCTACCTCTTCCTCCCTCCTCCTTCTCCCTCCACCTCCTCCATCCTCCTCTCTCCTCCTCCTCCCTCCTCCTCCCTCTCCCTCCTCCCTTCTCCTCCTCCCCCACCTGCGTTCTCCTCCTCCCTCCTCCCTCCTCCTCCTTCTCCCTCCTCCTCCCCCTCCCTCCTCCCCCTCCCTCCTCCCCCTCCTCCTCCTCCTTCACCCTCCTCCCTCCTCCTCCTCCACCTTCACCCTCCTCCCTCCTCCTCCCTCCTCCTCCTCCCTCCTCCTCCCTCCTCCTCCTCCCTCCTCCTCCCTCCTCCTCCCTCCTCCTCCCTCCTCCTCCCTTCTCATCCCTCTTCCTCCTCCTCCTCCCTCCTCCTCCCTCCTCCTTCTCCCCTTTCCCCCCTCCTTCTCTTAATCCCTCCTCCTCCCTCCTATTCATCCCTACTCCTCCTCCTCCCTCCTCCTCCTCTCTCCGCCTATCTCTTCCTCCCTCCTCCTCCCTCCTCCACTCTCTTCTTCCTCCCTCCTCCCTCTTCCTCCTCCTCCTCCCTCCTCCTACCTCCTCGCCCTCCTCTTCCTTCCTCCTTCGCCCTCCTCCTCCCTTCTCCTCCCTTCTCCTCCTCCCCCTCCTACCCCTCCCTCCTCCCCCTCATCCCTCCTCCCTCCTCCTTCTTCCTCCTCCCCCTCCTCCTTCCTCCTCCTCCCTCTCCTCCTCATCCCTCCTCCTCCATTCTCCTCCTCCCTCCTCCACCTCCCTCTACCTCCTCCCTCCTTTTCATTTCAGATTCCTCCTCCTCCCTCTTCCTCCTCATCCCTCCTCCTCCTCTCTCCTCCTCCCTCCTCCTCCTCCCTCTACCTCCTCCCTCCTCCTCCCTTAACATTCCTCCTCCTCCCTCTTCCTCCTCCTCCCCCTCATCCTCTTCCCTCCTTCTCCTCCCTCCTCCTTCTCCCTCTTCCTCCTCCCTCTTCCTCTCTCCGCCTCCTCCCTCCTCCCACTCTCTCCTCCTCCTTCCTCCTCCCTCCTCCTTCTCCTCACTCCTCCTTCTCCCCCTTCCTCCTCCCTCTTCCTCCCTCTTCCTGCTCCCTCCGCCTCCTCCCTCCACCTACTCTCTCCTCCTCCTCCCTCCTCCTCCCTCTCCCTCCTCCTCCTCCCTCTCCTCCTCCTCCTCCTCCCTACTCCTCCTCCTGCGTTCTCCTCCTCCCTCCTTCTCCCTCTTCCTCCTCCCTCCTCCTCCCTCCTCCTCCCCCTCCTCCTCCACCCTACTCCTCCCTCCTCTTCCTAATCCCTCCTCCTCCCTCCTATTCCTCCTGTCTCCTCCTCCTCCCTCCTCTTCCCTCCTCCACCTCCCTCTTCCTCCTCCCTCCTCCATTTACCCAAGACAGACAGACAGACAGATAGTCGGGAACGGGATCTTATATGACTACTTATATGATTTAAATGAGATGCTCTCCACCATGGGCTGGGCCGGGTCAGACAGACAGACAGACAGACAGATAGATAGACAGACAGACAGACAGTCGGGAACGGGAACTTATATGACTACTTATATGAATTAAATGAGATGCTCCCCACCAGGAGTTATGCGATGCCGGGCCGGGTCAGACAGACAGACAGATAGATAGTCGGGAACGGGAACTTATATGACTACTTATATGAATTAAATGAGATGCTCCCCACCAGGGTCTGGGCGAAGTCGGGCCGGGTCAGCTAGTACATGATAAAATCAAATGTCATACATACAAAATGATAATGTGAAAGATGAAAATACACACAAAAATATGGAATGGCATGTTACAGGACATGCGTGCACTCAACTCTCTCTCTCTCTCTCTCTCTCTCTCTCTCTCTCTATATATATATATATATATATATATATATATATATATATATATATATATATATATATATATATATATATATATATATATTACACAGGCACACACACACTCACAACTCACACTCATTAACTCTCTCTCTCTCTCTCTCTCTCTCTCTCTCTCTCTCTCTCTCATACTCCCTAATTCTCTCACCCACTCTACAGTGATGTACATGTGTTCATGTTATAAATTATAACATCAATTGGCATTCAAAATGGTAATATGAATATGAGAATACACAACATATATGGAATAGCATGTTACATAATATGCGTGCGCTTAAATATATATATATCTCTCTCTTTCTCTGTCTCTTTCTCTCTCTCTTCTCACCAACACACACCCATAGACACTCACAAACAATGCGCGCGCACATACACACATTAACAAATCCATTCTTCCACTGTCTCTCTCTCGTTCGCTCACTCTCCCCCCCCCCTTCTCTCTCTCTCTCTCTCTCTCTCTCTCTCTCTCTCTCTCTCTCTCTCTCTCTCTCGCAGTCACTCTCTCCATCTTTCATTTACTAAATATCACACTCTCTTTCACTCTCACTCACACACAGACAAACACACACCCTCTCGCTATCAAATACACACTCCCTCGCATACACACGAAAGCATACACACAATATACACACACAAATACACACATATCCCCACGCACACATACACACATCTACACCCATATACACATACTTACAATCACACACACACACACACACACACACAAATACACACTCCCTTGCATACACTGCATGCATGCACACATACACACAAACATGCACATACATACACACACACACACACACACACACACACACACATATATATATATATATATATATATATATATATATATATATATATATATATACGCACATACACACATATACACATGCACATACATATAAACACACGCACACATGTACGCACACATAAACATACTTACACACACAAGCACACATACAAGCACACATTTACACACACTTACACATACACACCCACACGCACATTCAGACGTGCACACACATACACCCACATACACACACATAAACATACGCATACACACGTATGGACACACGTACACACCAACCCATCCACCCACACACTTACTCACACATACACGCTGCCTCACATAATCTCACCCTCTCATTCACTCATTTACTCTCTAAACCACACTAAATCACTCTCTTACTCGCACAGACAAGTACACAGACACACACACTCACCCACTCTCTCTCTCTCTCTCTCTCTCTCTCTCTCTCTCACACACACTCATTAACTTCTCATGCACTCTCTCACTCACCCACTGTCTCTCTCTTGCACACTAACTCGCTCTCACACTCACCCACACACGCACATACACACATAATCACAAATTCTCCCCCTCACTCACTAACTCACTCCCCCTTACTCACTCACCCGACGGCTCTCTAACTCACACTCACTCACTCACTTTCTCACTCTCTCACACAGACAGGTATACACACAACACAACCTCTCTCTCACACTAACTCATTCTCTCACAATCTCTCACACATACGTGTACAGACATTCACTTACTCTTTCACCCTCGCAGGCACACGCGCATACACACTCTCTCACTTTCTCCGTCTCATACTCACTCTCTCACTCACACTCTTTCTCATTCACTCTCTCTCACCCACTCTCTCACTCACACAGTGTAAAATGATAGTGATAAAATTATACCAGTAGGTGACTTATGGAGGCATATAGTCGGTATGAAGTAAGTATTTAAAGAGTTTTCGGTTGAATGTGTAGGGACTCATTGGCGTGATAGAAGGTGATAGAAGGGCAGAATGTTGACGGGCCAGCGTGCCCAATTCTTAACCCTTTGAAAATAAAGTTTGTTTGTTCGTTCGTTCGTTCGTACTAATCCGTGTTTGCTCTGATAATAACTCCTAGTAATATTAAAGGAAACTTGTACCCGACTTAAGGTACATTCAACAAGTGGTCATAGACCCATATCTGATAGACCAATCGGTCCTCGCTGGGTGAAGTGATCAGTAATAAGCCGCCCGCCTTTACTTCCCAATACATTCCCTGGTACCTAATTTAGGCTGGGCAGACCTTGGACTCAGGACTTTAAAAATCCTCCCCCTTCCCCGAAGCGGATTCGAATCCATGGCCACTAGGCAGACAGGCGAGAGTGCAGCCACCACGTTACGACGGCTCCCCCCCCCCCCCCCAATAGTATATATACACAAACAATTTCTCAAGAAGTAGTTTTCTGCTACGTGTATGTGTTGTATCACATTTTGTAGACTTGAACGCGCTGTGGAATAGTTGGTCGATCCTCCTCTCACTTTGCAGGCGACAAGCCCCGGCGCCGAACCCTCGTCCGACATGATTAGCATAGTTCCCTCTAGTACAAATACATACTAGAGTCTAGGATAGAAGCTCCGACAGGCGGACAGTCAGAGCATTGCTTTGCTGATCCGGCAGCTTCTGCAGCCTGTCTTGTTCCAGACGTATTGGTGTCACCTTTCCTCTGGAGTAAACTAGACAGGCCGAGAGAGGGATCATGCTGCATGGGCAACACATGGTCTCTAAGTTCAGCCCAGGCTTTGTGTTATGAAGAGATAATCCCATTTTGCAAACTACCGTCTGTCAAGACGGCAATGTGCCAGTAGAGTGTATGGATGTGAAGCGTGGACAATGAGCAGTCAGGCTGAAAAACATCTGATGGCTGTAGAGATGTGGTTTCTGAGGAAAATGCAAAGAATACCATGGACAGCCAGAAAGACCAATGAACAAGTCCTTCAAGAAACAAATGAAGATCGTAAATTGATTAGAGAAATTAGACTTAGACAGTCAAAATTTTTTGGGCATGTTATGAGAAGAAATGGATTGGAGAATTTGGTGACAACTGGTAAGATCGAGGGGAACAGACCAAGGGGAAGACCTAAAAGCAAGTACCTGGATGGCTTGGCCTTGTGGCATGGTCGAGACAGAAACACGGAGCTGATCCACGACTCTGGTGATCGAGTGAGATGGTAGAACATGACCGCCCACGCTTACCGGCATGGCACATGATGGATGGATATATATATATATATATATATATATATATATATATATATATATATATATATATATGTGTGTGTGTGTGTGTGTGTGTGTGTGTGTGTGTGTGTGTGTGTGTGTCAGGTACAAATGGCGACGAGGTGACGCGTTCATTCTTCTGGGAGACGCTGTTTAGTGTTTTCCTGTGGATTATGTGGTGTTATTTCGTATTCGTTTATTGGAAGTGTTCAAAAGAAGCCACGGAAGGTAGGTGGTGGATGAAATTTTGAGAGCAGCCGACAGATATTTGTTGGTTATGGTCTTAAGTTTCGCGACGGCAGGCAGAGGATCTCCTTCGTGAGACAATGGCTGCGGTCTCCCGACCAGTATGGTTACTGCCATAGAGGAAAGCACCGGCAAACTACCTCTTTAAAAGTGCCTAGTACATTATGATTCGCCTAAATAGGAGGTTCGAAATGTTCTTAAGCATATGAAAGCTGGCAAGACCCCTGGTGCAGATAATATCACAACAGAAATTATTAAAGCTTTAGAAGCATTTGGACTAGAGCAAGTCACCAGACTGCTGAACGCATTATATGATACTGGAGATATACCTCCTGAATTATGTAACTCTGTATTTATTGCAATCCCAAAGAAATCAGGAGCCTTGGAATGTGATCAACATAGAACAATTAGTATAATGAGTCACATCACAAAGATTTTGCTAAGAATTATCATGCAAAGAGTGAGGAAGAAAATACAACCTGAAATAGGGGAAGAACAATGTGGGTTTGTAGAAGGAAAGGGTACAGTAAATGTTGTGTATATGCTGCGAACAGTTATTGAACCTTCTATAGAAGTAAACAAGGATATACATCTTTGCTTTATTGACTACACAAAGGCTTTTGATAGAGTTAGACATGCCAATATGGTGGATATGCTTGCAGATCCACAAATTGATGGGAAAGACATTAGACTTATTTTTAAAAAAAAAACATATATTGGAAACAACAAGCTGCCATAAGGATTGATAATGAAGTGGGACAATATCAGCCTATTAAGAAAGATGTTAGGCAGGGATGTGTAATGTCTCCAGATATTTTTTCCCTATACAGTGAAAATATTTTCAGAAATTTAGAAGATATAAATGGAATCAGCATTGGTGGACGAAACATCAATAACATTAGATATGCAGACAATGCGCAGGACCTGCAACAATTAGTAGATGCGGTTGTGGTACACAGTGAGTAACTGGGGTTAGAATTAAATTGTAAGAAGACACAGATTATGGTCGTCACTAGGAAGAACGAAGTACCACAATGTAATATACAAGTAAATGTGAATATTCTTCAACAAGTGAATCGGTACAATTATCTCGGAACAGTCATAACATCTGATGCCTTGTAGAGATTAGAACAAGAATCGCCATGGCGAAAGTAGCCTTTAGCAAGATGAAAAACATTCATATATATATATATATATATATATATATATATATATATATATATATATATATATATATATATATATATATATATATATATATATATATATATATGTCTTGTCACCAGATCTTTTCTCCCTGTATAGCGAAGTAATAATGAGAGAGATCAAAGAGATGCCAGGAATACTAGTTGGAGGTTATAATATAAATAATATACGCTATGCAGATGACACAGTATTGGTGGCGGATAATTCAACAGACCTACAACAATTATTAGATGTTGTAGTAACAGAGAGTGCAAGGAAAGGACTCTCCTTGAATATCAAGAAAACAGTAACAATGGTAATATCAAAGAAAATGGTGACACCAAAATGTGACATAGAAATAGAAGGGAAAATCCTTAACCAAGTGGATAATTTTAGATACCTAGGGGCATTTATAACATCAGATGGAAGATTTACAACCGAGATTAGGAGCAGAATAGGGCAGGCAAAAGCCGCATTTCAGAAAATGAAGAGTATCTTATGCAATAAGTCGCTATCACTGAATGTAAGAAAGAGAGTGCTGAAATGCAATGTAGAACCAGTTTTGCTGTATGGCAGTGAATCTTGGAATGTAAATGAACAAATTAAGAAGAAATTAGAAGCAACAGACATGTGGTTCCTGAGACGAATGTTGCGAATTCCTTGGACTGCCAGAGTAACTAACGACGACTGCCTGAAACAGGCTAATGAAACTAGAACATTATATACAACAATAAAAAAGAGACAAACCGCTTTCTTCGGTCACATGATGAGAAGAGAGGCATTGGAGAACATCATAACAACTGGAAAGATCGAGGGGAAGAGAGGCAGAGGCAGACCAAGAGAAATGATGCTGGATGGATTGAGGCGGTGGCATGGAGGAATATCAGCAGCAGAGTTGATCCAGAAAACCAAAGACCGAGATCTATGGAGAGCCATGAACGCCTACGAAAGCCGGCACGGCACTTGATGATGATGATGATGATATATATATATATATATATATATATATATATATATATATATATATACACACACACACTAGCTGACCCGGCCCGGCTTCCCCCAGTCCCTGGAGGGGATCTATCTATCTATCAGTCTGTCTGTCTGTCTGTCTGCTTGTTTGTTTGTCTGTCTGTCTGTATGGGTGACCCGGCCCGGCTTCACCCAGTCCCTGGTGGGGAGCATCTCATTTAATTCATATAAGTAGTCATATAAGCTCCCGTTCCCGACTATCTGTCTGTGTCTATCTGTCTGTCTGTCTGACCCGGCCCGGCTTCACCCAGTCCCTGGTGGGGAGCATCTCATTTAATTCATATACGTAGTCATATAAGCTCCCGTTCCCGACTATCTGTCTGTCTGTCTGTCTGTCTGTCTGTCTGACCCGGCCCGGCTTCACCCAGTCCCTGGTGGGGAGCATCTCATTTAATTCATATACGTAGTCATATAAGCTCCCGTTCCCGACTATCTGTCTGTCTGTCTGTCTGTCTGTCTGTCCGAGCCGGCCCAGCTTCACTCAGTCCCTGGTGGGGAGCATCTCATTTAATTCATATAAGTAGTCATATAAGCTCCCGTTCCCGACTGTCTATCTATCTGACCCGGCGTGACTTCGCCCAGCTCCTGGCGCACAGTAAGTTAAAAGAATGTCCTTCCACACACCATCCATTATTTTTAATGAAAACTATTTTTAAACACCTACATGACTGTAGATAACTTCTTTAAGCATAAAAAGATGAGTTACAATGTTATGCATTATGCATTATTTTTATGAAAACTTTAAAAATGCCTTTAAAATTATATCATTATTTATTATAACTCATATACTTGTAAATAACTATAGACAAAGAATTTATAAATCTTGAAAACGATGCAACAATATGACTATAAAGTATATAGAAATGTTATTAAAAGTTATGCCCCTTGAAATAACTTTTCTAGAGTTAAGTCCCCTTGCTATATAGAAATTATAATGAAAAATGAAATATTAAATTTTAGTAAGTAAGTAGACGAAAAAAACTTAAAAACTATGACAGAAAGTTGCAAAGGAATGAAAAGAAAACGTGTAGAAAATTTCATCTCAATCGGATGGACCGTTCGCGAACGCATAAAGAACGGACATACATACAGTCTCTTTTATATATAATATATAGATATTACTCTTAAACTTCCCGTGCGCTGACGTCGGGGTAGCTGGTTTATTTCCTACACCGGTCAGGTGCACTTCACGTTGATTTCTCGTTCAGAAAGCAATGGCAAACTACTGGAAATAAAATTGTCAAGTAAATCAATCCGCAGTTGGCGTTGATCGCAATGTCTTCTAAAGTGTATGCAACATGTTATGTATGTGTGTGTGTGTGGGGGGGGGGGGGGGGGTGCGCGCGTGTATGTGTACGACCTGCCAATGAACTCGTAGTCACTGACGTGGCAGTACAGTACATATCAACTGTCTCCTGTGACTGCCCACACATATGCTAAACGCATCGCTGTGCCAGCTTGATATGCATGCGAGTCGAAGAAAACCTAATCCGTGGGAGATTGAACCGAACAGTTGGACTCCAGCCCTGATATCCGTTTCAAGACTCCAACTGACGTCATTGAGATAATTAACAGTCGCTGAGATTACCCGATGATCGATCAACTCGCCTGGCTTCCTCTCGAGACAGATCGATAAACACAGGACGGAAAATGGGCGGGGCTGGAAAAACGTCTGCAACAACCTCCGCACCAATGGCAAAGCAAGGAAAACGGCCATGTTGGCACTGAAGATATCTTGTTGTTAAATGAGTTTTCCTTTAATTTCTGGGTCAGTTAAAGTCCAAATCAGTTGATAATCAAGATGAGCAGAGAGGAGCGAGATACTCTTAGTGCCATCATGGGCGATCATCATCATCATCATCACCATCACCACCACCACAACACCCAACTGCCGGACAATGGTAAGATTTCAAATTCTTTCCTTACTGATTTCCTTCCCCTGAGCTACCGTTGCCTTTTTTCCGCCATTAGTACCTAACTCAAGGCTAATGACATTTTCCAACCAACTCGAGTTACTGTTCGGCTGTCATCTATTCTCATTTGCCGCGTCCAAGACCTAATTTTTCGTTCATTTTGCAAAATTATCGTACGGTGGTCCGATAGGGCCTCGTCTTTATTTAATTTATTTATCCTAAACTGGAAGTCGACATTATTGACTGCAGTTCTGATTAAGTCTTAACTCTTCCTAATATCTGGCAAACCTTCCTGTGCCGCTTTTCCCTGGGCCAGTTTGCTCATCTACTTTGTTAATATGTGGACACAACTTGGCTCACTGTTTCTTTTACACTCAGCCCACCTGGGATTACCTTATAAACCGAAAAGTGAGTGTTTTAAACGGATAGCATTTGTTTAACGACGTTTCGGCTCATTAAACTTTCGTATACCGCAAGCCAACTTACATTGAACGCAGTTTAGACTAAAAATATAGTCCGCCTTTCTGATAACTAAAAAGACAACGTTATTTGCAACAATAAACCAAATCTAATTATTTTATTCGCAGTTGTATTTATACTGTTGTCAAACAAACAAATTGTACTTCTTGGTTTACAAATAGTTGATGACTTTGTGTTAATTATTGATAATGAATTGATTCTTGATCACGGCTTGTACTGCCACCCACGTCCTAAAAATAACAAATAATTAGATAAAAGTCGACAGATGAACGATTACACATACAGTCACAAACGGACAAATACTCGACGTACAAACCATTACTCTTAGTCACAAACGGACAAATACTCGACAAGAGTAATGAATACTCTTAAAGTCATAAACGAAAAAGTACACGACTTATGAACGATTACACACAGTCACAAATGGGCAAATACTCGACGTTTGAACGATTACACATAGAGTCACAAAGTGACAAATATTCGGATTTTGAAAGATTACACATAGATTCACAAACGGACAAATGAAACTAACTAAAATATTTCCGCATGCATACGTGACAGCAAAATGCACAAGCTACAGCAAACAGCAGCAACACTTTTCTTTAATACATCCCGGACAAATTACAGTCTGATTATCAAACTTTGGAAACGATAATTTGCTGTCACACCGACTTGTTATTTAAATATTAATTCTGAAAATCCCGTTTTGGTTTATTACTTTGTTACTCTCTCTCTCTCTCTCTCTCTCTTTCTCTCTCTCGCTCTCTCTTTCTTTCTCTCTCTCTTTCTTTCTCTCTCTCTCTCTCTCTCTCTCTCTCTCTCTCTCTCTCTCTCTCTCTCTCTCTCTCAGTGTTGCTGTGTTACTCTCTCATTCTCAATGTTGCTTTCTTATTCTTTCACTCTATTGTTGCTTTGTTACTCTCTCACTCTCAAAGTTGCTTTGTTATTTTTTCACTCTCAGTTTTGCTGTGTTACTCTCTCATTCTCAGTGTTGCTTTATTACTCTCTCACTCTCATGCGCACGACTACTGTCTTATATGACCCAGTTTCCCCCAATAAATCACACAAGGAGATTCTTGGCCCAGTGCACGAATTCCGTAGCGCCAGTGACAATTCAGATGGTATGTAGCAGAAATACACTATCAAACGACAGGAGAAAAAACGACCATGAGTTAGAACACGGACGGACAGGCCCCCTGAGAGTCTGAAAGGTAAAGGGGGCCGAAACATTCTGCGAGGCGTGCACTTCTGATGATCAAAAGACTCCTGTCGTGCTTGCTCCATGGCAGAGTTTCTACCACACTATATACTACCAATGTTCACTTGGTATGCACATTTTCAACTGTTGAACTTTAACCTGGGCTATGACCTATCCGGTCTCATATCTTCACTTTAAAACTACACAAAAATGTGCAACGTGTCCAAAGTGCCAACGAGGCCTCCGAATTGTTCCGTCCTTATCGGAGAAGACTAGACGTCCGAACCAATACCCTAGAAACAGATCATAATATCTTCTGTTCTTTACACTGTATAATTCCACAGCTCGAATCGTGGCTTTTCGGAGTGGAGGCGAACACTGTATCACTCAGACCCGCCATCCCTATCGAGCACGGTACAATTGCGCAATTCCGCTATTCTCTTATTAATTCTCTTGCCTTTTGTATCCCTTACATAAAGTAATACTTCACAAATGATAATCCGTAATACTAATACAGCTTCAGGTTAGTTGTACCCCAACTTGCAAAGTTATTCCCACTTTCGTGTTGCATTTCTTGAAATGTATATCGCACATTTCAAGTATCATTTCCTGTAGTTATACCCCATTTTTAAAGTAACACTTCCTGTAGGTTGTGCCTCATATTTCAAGTATCACTTCCTGTAGATTATGTTCCATATTTCAAGTTTCACTTCGTGTGTGTTATACCCCATATTTCAAATATCACTTCGTGCAGGTTATATCCCATATTTCACCCGGGAAGGTTAACCCGGTCAACAAACACTAACAGAAGTCGGATGTGTCGGCCTAAGGGCGCAAATAAACTAGGCACAACGCAATTACATCTGAAAAAACACTCCGGATGAACTCAGCAGAAGAAGAATAAGAAGAAGAAGAAGATCCCATATTTCAAGTATCACTTCCTGTTCAGGTTACATTTCCTGTGTCTGTTATCTCATATTTCATATTCTGTTCATACTAGTTCAGTTTAGATTATCATTATTGCACTTCGGAGACGTCCATAGCTGCGCCGACCTCCCGCTAGCTCAAAGTAAACAACATATTTCCATAAATATACCTACCATAGGATTTTACAAGTTTTTAAGATGCGATATAACTGCAGAATACACAAAGTAATCAGAACAGAAGAAACACTATCAAGCGAACTCATGTTTAAATACTCAACAAGAGACAGACAATTACTAAATTTGCATTGTTCATCTTCTTCCTGGTTCTTCTTTAGAGGGGAGTGTGCGACACCTAGCTATTTTACTGTTTCCGACTTGGGCATGCTTTTGTGTAAGATTACAGATTCTGACCACCGCGAGAGTGTCGTGAGTGGCCAGACGCTAGCCTGTATACTGTATACTCCGTGATCATGGGTTCGAATCCGCAATGTGCTGGAATTTTTAAGTTCACTAGGGCGTCCAAGTTGACCCAGCCTAAATGCGAACAAGGAAATGTTTGGGGGAAGTAAAAGCGGGCGGTGTTATACGTCCCGAGTGCCGACAGGTCTAACAATGCGTCATGCTCCGTCAGGCGTGAACAAGGGTCCCTTGCTTATTTATTTAATTATTTGCTTACTTCCTTATTTGCTTGTTTACTTGCTTAAATACTTACTTACTTACTTACATACGTATTTGTTTACTTACATACTTATTTGCTTACTTATTTGCTTATTTATTTATTTATTTATTTATTTATTTATCTACTTACTTAATTACTTACTTACTTACTTACTTACTTACTTATTTACTTACTTACTTACTCACTCACTCACTTACTTAATTACTTACTTATTTGCTCAGGAGAACGTGTAATGGCATTCGATACAAATGGTCCATGTAAACATTGCCCATTTTCATGTGAGGCACCCTAACCTCTCAGCCCAAGAAAGCTTGGTCTTCCCCTGGTGTGAAACGTGGAGGTATATAACTGAAGCCCAAGAAAGCGTTGAATGGCTTGGCCTTCCCCTGGTGTGAAACGTGGAGGTATATAACTGAAGCCCAAGAAAGCGTTGAATGGCTTGGCCTTCCCCTGGTGTGAAACGTGGAGGTATATAACTGAAGCCCAAGAAAGCGTTGAATGGCTTGGCCTTCCCCTGGTGTGAAACGTGGAGGTATATAACTGAAGCCCAAGAAAGCGTTGAATGGCTTGGCCTTCCCCTGGTGTGAAACGTGGAGGTATATAACTGAAGCCCAAGAAAGCGTTGAATGGCTTGGCCTTCCCCTGGTGTGAAACGTGGAGGTATATAACTGAAGCCCAAGAAAGCGTTGAATGGCTTGGCCTTCCCCTGGTGTGAAACGTGGAGGTATATAACTGAAGCCCAAGAAAGCGTTGAATGGCTTGGCCTTCCCCTGGTGTGAAACGTGGAGGTATATAACTGAAGCCCAAGAAAGCGTTGAATGGCTTGGTCTTCCCATGGTGTGAAACGTGGAGATCTATAAATGAAGCCCAAGAAAGCGTTGAATGGCTTGGTCTTCCCCTGGTGTGAAACGTGGAGGTATACAACTGAAAATACTAGAAGACGAAAGAAGAAGATGATATCTAAATAACAAAATATCATTCAGACGCGCCAGAACATCGTTCTTCACACTTCTGCTTAGTCGAAGAGAATGCATGTTCTTTACAGAACGTTGCGATCAGGTTATTTACTTAAGCAATTTTACCTTCAGTAGTTTGCCATTGCTGTCTGAGCGAGAAGACAACGATTAAGACCACCTGACTGATAACTAGGGTTGGAATTAAATTGTAAAACGACACAGATTATGGTCGTCACTAGGAAGGACGAAATACCACAATGTAATATACAAATTCATGGGAATATTCTCAAACAAGTGAATAGGTACAATTATCTCGCAACAGTCATAACATCTGATGGGAGATGCCTTGAAGAGATTAGAACAAGAATCCTCTTGGCAAAAGTAGCCTTTAGCAAGATGAAAAACATTCTAACCAATAAAAATATATCAATTGAAACGAGACAAAGAGTGTTGAGATGCTACATAGAACCTGTTCTTTTATATGGATGTGAAGCTTCGACAATGAGCAGTCAAGCTGAAAAACATCTGATGGCTGTAGAAATGTGGTTTCTGAGGAAAATGCAAAGAATACCAAGGACAGCCAGAAAGACCAATGAACAAGTCCCTCAAGAAACAAATGAAGATCGTAAACTAATTAGAGTCATTAGACGTAGGCAGTCAACATTTTTTGGGCATGTTATGAGAAGAAATGAATTGGAGAACTTGGTGACAACTGGCAAGATCGAAGGGAAGAGACCAAGGGGAAGACCGAGAAGTAAATACCTGGATGGCTTGGCCGCATGGCATGGTCGCGACAGGAACACGGAGCTGATCCACGACTCTGGTGATCGAGTGAGATAGCAAAACATGACCGCCCAAGCTTATCGGCATGGCACATGATGGATGGATGGACTGATGTAAGGAACGATCCCACTACTCCGCCTTTAGCGCACCGGAGGTTTAATAGCTAGAGCTCATTTATCATTTCGATGACGTAGACTGATCTGAGGAGAATGGTGGACTGATATGATCAGACGATTTCAACTGATCTTCGAACTGACCAGTCGCTTTAAAAAAAGTTGCTTAAAAGTCGATAGGGTCGACTTCATTGCACCGGGTTTAATCCCATTTGGCTCAGTCTCTTTCCGCAGCGCGGAAAGCGTCACACAAAGCACCAACTCCGTAGCTCCAGCTACGACCCTAAGGAGTCTCCGAAAAAAATTGCAATTGTGAACCGAAGGACGATGCCGAAACTGATTATGCGGACAGAATGTGAACCGTAGTGGCCTGAACCGGAACATCTTATGACGGAGAGACGATTTGCGCTGCAACCAACCTTACTGAAGGTCGAAGTCTGTTGACGACCGCCATTACCCTGGGTCAGTGTTTGACCGATCGATGACGAAATTTGGTGTACTGCTATTGGGCAAATGTCGCCACGGAGACTCCCTTGAACTGATCAGTCTGATGACGAGGTGACCAGGGGCAGTGTGGTGACATGGTCAAGTGACTTCAACATCAATATTGGAACTGACCAATGATGATGAGTGACCAGAGGGCAGTGCGATGACATGGTCAAGTGACTTCAACATCAATCCTGGAACTGACCAGTCTTATGATGATGTGAAGATGGGGCAGTGCAGTGGGATGGTCAAGTGACCTCAATATGAATCTTGGAACTGACCAATGATGATGAGTGACCAGGGGGCAGTGTAGTGGCATGGTCAAGTGACTTCAACATCAATGTTGGAACTGACCGGTCTGATGATGAGGTGACCAGGGGCAGTACGGTGACATGGTCTGGCGTCATCAAGGCAAGAATTCAGGTCGTGTAGCTTCATGATGATGGTGGTTGTAGCGGCAGTGATGATGCTGTTGGTGGTAGTAGTGCTGTTGATGATGATGGTAGTAGTTGTAGCAATGGTGACGATGATGGTAGTGATTGTAGCTGTAGTGATGATGGTGGTGGTGGCTGCAGTGGTAGCGTTGATGGTAGCAGTGGTTGTAGGTTCCAGATCTACGCACCCTAAAATGGGTGATATGAAATTACCTCTGAAGTAAAACTGATCAACGATTGCTCACGGATAGCACCAAAACATCAATGATGATCCGGATAGGTGCATACCAGAGTCACACATCATGCTGACACCTTTGCGTATTGATAGACGATAGTTTGTTACATTGTGTTTCAACTACTGGCACCTTTGCGTATTGATAGACGATAGTTTGTTACATTGTGTTTCAACTACTGGCACCTTGGAGTCTTGATGGACGATAGTTTGTTACATTGTGTTTCAACTACTGGCACTTTGGCGTCTTGATGGACGATAGTTTGTTACATTGTGTTTCAGCTGCTGGCACCTTGGCGTCTTGATGGACGATAGTTTGTTGTTACATTGTGTTTCAACTACTGGCACCTTGGCGTCTTGATGGACGATAGTTTGTTGTTACATTGTGTTTCAACTACTGGCACCTTGGCGTCTTGATGGACGATAGTTTGTTACATTGTGTTTCAACTACTGGCACCTTGCGTCTTGATGGACGATAGTTTGTTGTTACATTGTGTTTCAACTACTGGCACCTTGGCGTCTTGATGGACGATAGTTTGTTGTTACATTGTGTTTCAACTACTGGCACCTTGGCGTCTTGATGGACGATAGTTTGTTGTTACATTGTGTTTCAACTACTGGCACCTTGGCGTCTTGATGGACGATAGTTTGTTGTTACATTGTGTTTCAACTACTGGCACCTTGGCGTCTTGATGGACGATAGTTTGTTACATTGTGTTTCAACTACTGGCACTTTGGCGTCTTGATGGACGATAGTTTGTTACATTGTTTCAGCTGCTGGCACCTTGGCGTCTTGATGGACGATAGTTTGTTGTTACATTGTGTTTCAACTACTGGCACCTTGGCGTCTTGATGGACGATAGTTTGTTGTTACATTGTGTTTCAACTACTGGCACCTTGGCGTCTTGATGGACGATAGTTTGTTGTTACATTGTGTTTCAACTACTGGCACCTTGGCGTCTTGATGGACGATAGTTTGTTGTTACATTGTGTTTCAACTACTGGCACCTTGGCGTCTTGATGGACGATAGTTTGTTGTTACATTGTGTTTCAACTACTGGCACCTTGGCGTCTTGATGGACGATAGTTTGTTACATTGTGTTTCAACTACTGGCACTTTGGCGTCTTGATGGACGATAGTTTGTTACATTGTGTTTCAGCTGCTGGCACCTTGGCGTCTTGATGGACGATAGTTTGTTGTTACATTGTGTTTCAACTACTGGCACCTTGGCGTCTTGATGGACGATAGTTTGTTGTTACATTGTGTTTCAACTACTGGCACCTTGGCGTCTTGATGGACGATAGTTTGTTGTTACATTGGGTTTCAACTACTGGCACCTTGGCGTCTTGATGGACGATAGTTTGTTGTTACATTGTGTTTCAACTACTGGCACCTTGGCGTCTTGATGGACGATAGTTTGTTGTTACATTGTGTTTCAACTATTGGCACCTTGGCGTCTTGATGGACGATAGTTTGTTACATTGTGTTTCAACTACTGGCACCTTGGCGTCTTGATGGACGATAGTTTGTTGTTACATTGTGTTTCAACTACTGGCACCTTGGCGTCTTGATGGACGATAGTTTGTTGTTACATTGTGTTTCAACTACTGGCACCTTGGCGTCTTGATGGACGATAGTTTGTTGTTACATTGTGTTTCAACTACTGGCACCTTGGCGTCTTGATGGACGATAGTTTTTTACATTGTGTTTCAACTACTGGCACCTTGGCGTCTTGATGGACGATAGTTTGTTGTTACATTGTGTTTCAACTACTGGCACCTTGGCGTCTTGATGGACGATAGTTTGTTACATTGTGTTTCAACTACTGGCACCTTGCAGTCTTGACGGAAGATAGTTTGTTACATGTGTGCTTCGAAATAAAAAGAGTATTAACCTCTTCATGGTACAAAGCCTGGGCTGCTCAAAGATATCAACTCCACCGCGGGACATACTCGACAGATGGTTTCCTATCGTCAGAAGTTGTTGCTCTGCGGGGAAAGTTTCGGTTCCTATACCTTGTATATCCTCGGATACCTTGTTTTGTAAACATCTACATCTTCCCGTGTGTCCCAGCCTTTGTTATAGACACGAGCACTGTACCACATCGCCATGCCTCACTACTGTACCACATCGTCGTGCCTCAATTCATCACTGTACCACATTACCGTGCCTCAATTCATAACTGTACCACATTGTCGTGCCTCAATTCATCACTGTACCACATCACCGTGCCTCAATTCATAACTGTACCACATCGTCGTGCCTCAATTCATCACTGTACCACATCACCGTGCCTCAATTCATCACTGTACCACATCACCGTGCCTCAATTCATAACTGTACCACATCGTCGTGCCTCAATACTGTACCACATCGCCGTGCCTCAATACTGTACCACATCACCGTGTTTCAGTTTATAACTGTACCACATCACCGTGCCTCAATTCATAACTGTACCACATCGTCATGCCTCAATACTGTACCACATCGCCGTGCCTCAATACTGTACCACATTACCGTGCCTCAATTCATAACTGTACCACATCGTCGTGCCTCAATTCATCACTGTACCACATCACCGTGCCTCAATTCATAACTGTACCACATCGTCGTGCCTCAATTCATCACTGTACCACATCACCGTGCCTCAATTCATCACTGTACCACATCACCGTGCCTCAATTCCTAACTGTACCACATCGTCGTGCCTCAATACTGTACCACATCGCCGTGCCTCAATACTGTACCACATCACCGTGTTTCAGTTCATCACTGTACCACATCGTCGTGCCTCAATTCATCACTGTACCACATCACCGTGCCTCAATTCATCACTGTACCACATCACCGTGTTTCAGTTCATCACTGTACCACTTCGCCGTGGCTCAATTCATAACTGTACCACATCGTCGTGCCTCAATACTGTACCACATCGTCGTGCCTCAATACTGAACCACATCGCCGTGCCTCAATACTGTACCACATCGCCGTGCCTCAATTCATCACTGTACCACATCGCCGTGCCTCAATTCATCACTGTATCACATCGCCGTGCCTCAATTCATCACTGTACCACATCGCCGTGCCTCAATTCATCACTGTACCACATCACCGTGCCTCAATTCATCACTGTACCACATTACCGTGCCTCAATTCATCACTGTACCACATCACTGTGCCTCAATTCATTACTGTACCACATTACCGTGCCTCAAATCATCACTGTACCACATCACCATGCCTCAATTCATCACTGTACCACATCACCGTGCCTCAATTCATCACTGTACCACATCACCGTTCCTCAATACTTCAAGTCATAGTTTTTTGTTGTTATTTTTTTTTTTAATTTACTTTCACTCGCTTTGTCCGATATATTATATACTCCGTATTTCATAATATCATGTCCGTTATATTATACCCTAATTTCAAATATTATGTCCCGTATTTTATATATCATGTCTTTGTACGGTAAATTATACTGCGTATTTCATATTTCATGTCCGATATATTATAATCCGATATGTTATACTTATTCAAAATAATAATGAAGGACTATCAATTTTGAAGCTGGAGATCCAGAATGCTCTTCATCATATAAAAACTGGCAAGACCCCCGGTTCATACAGCATCACAACAGAAATGATTAATGCTTTAGAAGAATATGGAATAGATAAAGTTACCAGACTGCTGAATACAATATATGATACTGGCGATATACCTCGTGAATTAAGTAATTCTGTATTTATTGCATTCCCAAAGAAATCAGGAGCCTTGGAATGTGATTAACATCGAACAACTAGTATAATGAGTCACATCACGAAGATTTTGCTAAGAATTATCATGCAAAGAGTTAGATGGAAAAATACAACCTGAAACAGGAGAAGAACAATGTGGGTTTGTAGAAGGAAAGGGTACAGTAAATGATGTGTATATACTGAGAACCGTCAATGAACGATCTATAGAAGTAAACAAAGATCTACACCTTTGCTTTATTGACTACACAAAAGCTTTCGATAAAGTGAGACATGTCAACATGATAAGGATGGTTGAGGATCTACAGATTGATGGAAAAGACCTTCTCCCTCTCTTCTCTCTCTCTTATTTCTCCTCTCTCTTATCTTCTCTCTCTCTTCTCTCTCTTCTTTCTCCTCTCTCTATCTTCTCTCTCTCTTCTCTCTCTTCTTTCTTTCTTCTCTCTCTCTTTTCTCTCTCCGCTCTCTCTCTTCTCTCTCTTTTATCTCTCTTCTGTCTCTTCTCTCTCTTCCCTTTCTCTGTTCTCCCTCTTTTCTCTCTTCTCTTTCTTCTCTTTCTCTCTTCTTTCTCCTCTATCTCTCTCTCTCTCTTTTCTCTCACCTCTCGCTCTCTTTTCTCTCTCTCTTCTCTCTCTCTCTCTCTCTCCCTCTCTCTCTCTCTCTCTCTCTCTCTCTTCTCTTCCTCCCTCTCTCTCTCTCATTCTCTACCCCATGTATCTCTCTATATTTATTGTACCCAATCAGTTCGTGAGAAAGGACTTTCTATTTCGACTGCTACCAGGTTTTCTCAACGTCTGTCCTATCCAATGGTGAAGTCTTAAGTGCACCTCTTCATTCTCTGGAATATACTGTTGCAGGTAGGCTCAAGGTGATGCAAGCGAAGGGTAGCTGCAAACACAGATCACCCTTTGTATGAGGCGCTTGACGCAGTTAAGGGCCAGCGACTGATAAGAGGGAAATCATGGATAGCTCAGGCGGAGGATACGATCAGACATGTGTGCATCTTTTAGAGCATTAGGCGAGGAGAGGAGTGGGTCAGAGTGCCAGCGGAGCAGTCAGACTTGTGCAGAGTTATAATCACATTGAGCAGAGACTGGCCAGCAGCGGCCACGGAAGTGGAAATCCAGCAACTAATTCAGGATACTGTTCGCTCGGGTGATGTGATTATCTACACAGATGGGTCGGTGTCGAGAGGTAGAAGAAGTGCCTGGGGGTTCTTAGCAAAAGCTAATGGTCGACGTTTGGTGCATATGATACCACAACATCTAGCTTAAGAACGGAGGTGGAGGCGGTAACTGCAGCTTTCCGCTGGATCGAGAATACCACACACACACACACACACACACACACACACACACACACACCCACACACATACACACACACACACACACACATACACATCGTGATTGTAACTGACTCAGAAAGCATGCTGAGGAAGGTGAGGACAGGCATGCTTCGTGCAGAGTGGCTTGCTTTGCTTCGGAGGTCACGGGTGGCAAGCATCGCCTGGATCTTTTCTCCGGGGCACGCCAGTCAACAGCATGCCACAACAGGCAATGACGTACAGACCAGATGGAAACAGAGGAAGAGGCCGACCACGTAAACGCTGGACGGAGGGAATAACAGAATCCATGGGAATGTCGATATACGAAGCCCATAACCGGGCACTCTCACGAAGTTTATACTTCACCTCGACACCGCAAGGTACAAGAGGAACATGATGAGATGAGATGAGACGCCGGTGTTCTCGGGAATGAACAGGCGGACGCATTGGCTGTCTCTGCAAAACTTGGTGGAGTATTGATGCATGACAAGGCAGACGTGATTGCGGCCTTGTGGGAGCACGCGTACATCTCGGAGGAGCAAATGGATCATCATGGTCTGGTAAGAATGCGACAGCGAGGGGTGACGAGGGGATCTGGCCGACGATTAACGCTCAGAGGAAAGGCGAGACGGACATATAATCAGATTGCTACTGGTACTCTTGGTGTTGGAACTCTTCGCTGGCTGCTGAGGATGGGGACGGAGCGCCGATGAGAATGCCCCGAATGCTGTGATATCGGTTCCTAGATCAATAAATCAATCAATCAATCATTCTCTGGAATTTTTTGTTGTTTTTATTTTCCTCGAGCATTGTCCTCAGAAACCATATTTCCACAGCCATTATTTGTTTCTCAGCTTGTCTGCTCATTGTCCACGTTTTACATCCATACAAAAGTATAGGTTCTATGAAGCATTTCACCAATCTTTTTCTGGTTACAATAGACATCATTTTACGAGTCGGTATGTTTTCCATCTTGCTAAAGGCTATCTTCGCCATAGCGATTTTTGTTCTAATCTTTTCATGGTACCTCCCATCAGACTGTTCCGAGATAGTTGAACTGATTCACTTGTGTAAGTATATTATACCCTTTTATTTATTTATTTATTTATTTATTTATTTTTATGCGCTCGCTCGCTTTGAACTTCGTAGTCCATAAACATTACTTCCAAAATTGCCGGACTGAATTTTGCGTATGGATTAGCTTTCGCTATTTACAGTGTCCCTCGCCATCGGCGAACATACTCCGACTTCAGAGGTACTTGTAATTTACGTCCCCAAGTCAAGGACGATAAGTCAACATTTTAATCCAGCTGTCCGATGTTGGGTTGAACCTCTAATCTCGGCATCAGCACTCCGGATGTTTAAGAACACGCGCTCTTACCCATTCGGCCATGCTGACCTGCTTATACCCTAATTTTAGGTTAGTTAGTTAATCCTTTACAGGACGTCGCTGACAACCCCATATTTTAGCTGTATGTGAATTCTTAGCACATTTACGTTCATTAATTTGCCATTGCCGGTCTCCCTGGCCAAGAGTTTAAACGATTTTCTCCGTAATCCCGTTTATCCACGTAGGGTAACGCAGCGCGCGAGAACTGGAAGCCGTTCTCGCCGCGTTGGTGACTTTCGGGACAAGTGAGCCGGTCGCTCAGAAAGCAATGGCAAACTACTGAGCGTAATCTTGCCAAGAAATCAACAACAGCGGTACAATGCTGCTGTTGACAGCAATGTCCTGCAAAGGACATGCGAAAAAAAAATTTGCCATTGCTTTCTGAAAGACCAGCATACATGCCATTTGATAAAAATCAACGCAAGACGGTCTGCTGCCAAATCGCACATGACTGTGTATCGAACGTGGTATGTGGGTTTATGAACTGAGTTCGTAATCCCTTTGCCACAGAACCGGTTATTGTAGGTAATAAAAGTAAATGATCTTTTTACACGCCTTTGTCGCACTAGGGTGCATGGTGTTAGACCCGTATCTGTACAGACCATGATGTGGTCAATGTCACCCCGGTATATGATGTTAGACCCGTATCTGTACAGACCATGATGTGGTCAATGTCACCCCGGTATATGATGTTAGACCCGTATCTGTACAGGCCATGATGTGGTCAATGTCACCCCAGTATATGGTGTTAGACCCGTATCTGTACAGACCATGATGTGGTCAATATCACCCCAGTATATGGTGTTAGACCAGTATCTGTACAGGCCATGATGTGGTCAATGTCAACCCGGTATATAGTGTTAGACCCGTATCTGTACAGGCCATGATGTGGTCAATGTCAACCCGGTGTATGGTGTTAGACCCGTATCTGTACAGGCCATGATGTGGTCAATGTCAACCCGGTATATGGTGTTAGACCAGTATCTGTACAGACCATGATGTGGTCAATGTCAATCCGGCCGCTTTGACCTCCCAAGACATGTCCTGGTACCCGCGCTAGGCTGCGCGAGCGTCTGGGACATGCCACTACCCAGAATGAAACCCGTGCCACTGTCTTGGTGTCACAGATAGCACAGTTCTAAAAGAGAAAAAAATTGTGGGCGCCAAACATTTTACACCTGATTTTACATAAATGAGGCCTGCTAAATCCAAATATCGTATTTATTTGTCTGTAGCAAGTCTAGATTTTGGGAGTGCTTTTACATCTGTCTGCGATTGTCTGTATCGTGAAATGCATGTTCAGAAAAATGGCGGCCGGTCTGTTGCTCAACGTACTGACTTTGCCTTATGCAGTAATATGGGGGATGCTGGTATTCTAGTGACTGCCACTTCCATCGACGATGAACTGTATTTTTCGTGGCGAACTTTTGTTTTGAATTCTAGCATGGGCATTATTCATACTATACCAGTACGGGTTGTTGGTTTGACGAGACCGCTGTGTGTTCCATTTTTCATTAGGGGCAGTGAGAAGCATTTTGTGTGATATTCACTGGCACAGGAACGGACCATTATGGCATGACGCTTTGTCGTGAAGTTTGAACAGCGATTAACGACTACCTCATCAAAATCACCATCATCATCATCATCATCATCACCATCATCATCATCATCATCATCATCTTCCACTTTTGCCACCAGGCAAGCAATGTGTGTGTGGGGGGGGGGGGGGGGGGGGTGATGCCGATGGGCGGCATTGGATAGTGTCATTCCGAAATCTGTGGTACTTGTAAACATGCCAAGATCTATGCTGAAATGCGAACCAGTTACCTCCTAGCCCGAGGCGGACACCGACACCTATTTCTTAACCCCTCTCCCATGGACAACAATCAACATAATTAACATATCACATGACAGAGACGAGTACACTCATTATCATATCACGTGACATAGACGTGTCTTTAAAAGTCTTAAAAGTCAAGAGGATCGACTTCATTGCTCCGGGTTTTATCCCATACAGGTGACCTGCCGAAAGCATCACATAAAGCACGATCTCCGTAGCTAAGGCGAAGATCCCCAGGAGTATGCGAGAAAAATGCACTCGTGAACCATAGACGAGCCCGGAATCGAACCCACAACTTTCGGAGCGCAAGGCAGAGGGCTTGACTACTTCGCCACTGAGACTCCCGACAGAGACGTGTGCAGTCATTAACATATCACATGAAAGAGACGTGTGCACTCATTAACATATTACATGACAGAGACGTGTGCACTCATTAACATATCACATGACAGAGACGTGTGCACTCATTAACATATCACATGACAGAGACGTGTGCAGTCATTAACATATCACATGACAGAGACGTGTGCAGTCATTAACATATCACATGACAGAGACGTGTGCAGTCATTAACATATCACATGACAGAGACGTGTGCAGTCATTAACATATCACATGACAGAGACGTGTGCAGTCATTAACATATCACATGACAGAGACGTGTGCAGTCATTAACATATCACATGACAGAGACGTGTGCAGTCATTAACATATCACATGACAGAGACGTGTGCAGTCATTAACATATCACATGACAGAGACGTGTGCAGTCATTAACATATCACATGACAGAGACGTGTGCAGTCATTAACATATCACATGACAGAGACGTGTGCAGTCATTAACATATCACATGACAGAGACGTGTGCACTCATTAACATATCACATGACAGAGACGTGTGCAGTCATTATACCAGGCCGGACACATAAGAAAGGAATGTCGGAATTATTTTTTTTTTGCGTTCGCTCTCTGTGAACTCAAGCGTAGTCCATACACACTATTCTAGTGCACGGGACTGATTTTTGCATGTGGATTAGCTTTCCCTTTTGTCAGTGTCTCTTGTCAAGAGGCGAATCCACTCCGACTTCTGAGGCACTTGTAATTTACGTCCCCAAGTAAAGGTCTTGACGTCAATATTTCAGTCCAACTGACCGGTGTAGGGGTTGAATCCGCTACCTCACCATCAGCACACCGGATGTTAAAGAACTAGTGTTCTTGTCCATTCGGCCATGCTGGCCTTCGAATGTCTAATGAAAAGAAGGCATCATTATTTGTTGTTTACCCGCCAAGTTCGCAGATTTCAGTTGCGGGTTTGGGTATCTTTGGTTGCAAATGTAAGCTGCAGAGGAACTGATTTATAAAGGTCGTGATTTACACAGACCAAGAGCTTTCTTCAGCTCAGGGCAGAGATCGAGGACTCACACTATTCTGGCTAATACAGGGAGGGGGGACCAATGTATCCACTGTCATGAAGCTGGTCCAGGACTATATAAGACTGCGAGAGTGGCCACTGTTTCTGGCGGTGATGGTAGACAACCCGCACCCAAGTCTTGCACTCAGTGCTGGAAGAACTCACTAGCAATCTCGGAATGGCGTGTCGCTCGCATGTCGAGTTTGAACTGAGCACTGTTTGATCACGCCGTGTAATAGTGAACAAGTAACTGAGTTTCGACAACATCAACGACATTTACCGAACTGCGAACCAGAACAAGTGGCGTTAAATATACAAAAAGATAAGTAAAAATATCCTTTCTGTGTGTTTCAAACCATGTATTTAACATGAAAACAAGTTTTCATCTGGGCCATTTCTTTGTAATCTCCCTCGAGGAAGGGATTGTGTGACACGACTTGGTTCGACAGGTCGACCCAGCCTAAAACAGATGCCAGTAAATTGTCTGGGAAGTAAAGGCTGCCTGTGTGGACATTGACCACCTCAATGGAGTGTCTGTTGGCATATAACACTGTGAGGTTAGCACCATATACCCACTGAGATTCCAGGCGTGGACAAGAGACCCTCACTTTTATTACTTTACATTTCTGTGGTGCTGGTGGAGTCCGGGTGCCAGCTGGCTCTGTGGATGCTCTCTTGGCTTGAGTCCGGGGGCCAGCCGGTTCTCTTGGCATACCAGCACTGACAATGATTTAAATCTCATTCTGCTTGTTTATGTAAATTATGACATCGTAAAGTGAATTGATTAGCCCCGTTTCTCCAAACCTGTGAGTTAGCACATCCGACTTCGTCAAGCAGTCTTTCGGGTTTACCTTACCTATCCTTTGACTGTTGTCAGTCTACCTACAAGGCAGCAGGTTTGTATCTTCGTCAGGTTCCTACCCCCTGGCCTGTCAGACATGGGAGACCCTACCATTAGCCGCGCTGCCATCGGAATCGGACAGTCACTGGATTCGCAAAGCCCTCTACGACTGTCTGGTGGGGACACAATAGACAGGAGACAGTGATTTGAAAGGCATGTTTCTTACGGATTGTTTTTCTCTTTCGTCATCATCTCATCTTGTTCCTCTTGTATTCCGCGGTGTCGAGGCGAAGCACAACCAGAGGGAGAGTTCCCGTTTATGAGCTTCATATATCGAGATTCACATGGACTCTGTTATATTATTTGTCCGTCGGCTTCTTCTTCTGGTCCCATTTGGTCTGTACATCATTGCTTGTTGTGGTATGATGTCCCCCATTGGAGATTAGTAAGTTGAGTTGAGTTGAGGTAAAAACCGACATCACTGCACTCAGGACATTCCCACTCCGTCCCCTCGTTCAACGGCCAGCGAAGAGTTATACAACTAATCGTTCCAAACGCTATTTAACTGAAAGTTCTCCTGGTCTTCACTCTCAGTTTTGAGATTTTTCCAGAACCCCTGCCGATCCACCGCAAAATCATTTTTTTTCCACATAGGGTTTCTCAATTTGTCCCCCCCCCCCCACCTTCTCCACCTGGCCCCACAAACGCTCGACCACCTCTCCCTTGTCCATAGGTATTCTACCACCAAGAGGTGCATTCCCTGCCAGCCTTTTAGCCTGCACATTCCACCAAACTCCCGCATGGCCAGGGCAAAAAATCCATAGAATTCTCACAATATGTGACCTCTGAAGCGAGCATAGCCATTCCACACGAAACATTCCTTTCTCCACCTTACTAAGCATACTCCTTGTGTCCGTAGTATATGTGTGTTGAACTGGTCTCCTCTAACCAACGGACCGCCGCTGTTTAGAGCATGTTTGTCATCTCATAATATTGTTTGAAGATACTAACTTACGTTTTATTCATGCTCAGAGGCAGATATATTCATTTATCGTTAGTCCGTCATACAACCTGCTCCTCCAGTTCTGTATCGTGTAAAATCTCGCTATACTATCTATAGTGCGTTCGCAGATTCATGGATAGTTTCTGTGAGTTTTTTAAAGTAATCTTGGACTTGCCATGACGTTAAGATTTGTTGAATGACATGTCTAAAGGAATCTGGTGCATCAGAAATAGACAGTCGTCATTTTTAACTTAAGCCACATTATGAGAAGACAAACACTGGAACATGTTGTAGAAAGTGGAAATATGTGTGGAAGGAGAGTTAGTAGAGGACAGCGATAGAAAATTCTTGACAGTCTTGTGTCATGACACGGAAGGGAGTGAGCAGACGAACTGATACATGCCGTTGCAGATCGCAAGATATGGGGAAGCATGATCGCCCGCCACAACCTCTGAAGTTGGACTGGGTTCGCCTGAAGGCGAGGGACACTGTTAATAGGTAAAAGCTAATCCACACGCAAAATTTAGTCCAGAGCTACTAGGCGTGGTGTGTGTGGACAACGCTTCAGTTTAAAGCGAGCCAGCGCAACAAACAAAAAAAAGATCTCCCACTCTAGTCGGCAAGACACTTGATGATGCTGACGATACGCAACTTGGATGTTGCACATTGAGGATTTCCTTTGGTGTATATGGGGAATTTTAAACATGTGTGCCTAAGCTACAAGTTTTACATTAAAACTCATCAATGTTGTGACAAATTTGTTGCAAAGGCGTATGTATCCTCACAGCACATGGAAGGGTGTACTCTGTATAATTCACACAGAGATGTAATCCGTACATAACATAACGGTACATAATAAGCAGACATGCTGGTGTGGCGGGAAACGGGCAGTCGCACAGATTGGCTGGGCTTGCACTATTTGGTGGGGTATTGGTGCATGATGGGGCAGATGTGTCTTTGGAGTGGTGTGTCTAACGCAGACAAACAGTTAGATTATCACGGCCTGGAGAGAATGGTGCTGCAGGGAGTGACCAGAGGATCTGACCAACACGCCGAGGAAAGACCAGACAGACACGTAGTCAGACTGCTACTGGTACCATTAGTATTGGGACTCTTCGCTGGCTGTTGCAGATGATGACAAGACACGTGTTGGAATGTCCAAAGTGCTGTGATGTCTGACTCAACTCAACTCAACGCAAATTCAACGCAACTCACCTCAACTCAACTCAGCGCAACTCAATAAGCAGACACGACACTGTATTCGTCAACTTGAATCATGTTGAACTTTTGCAAACTATTTTCCCGCCGATATCAGTGTTTCTTCTTCTTCTTCTTCTTCTTCAGCGTTCCGAGCCATTGAGGTTCTTTGCTGCAAATACAATCTGTCTCCATTCGTCTCTCTGGTGGACCTTCTCTTGCCAGTCGTTGATTCCAAGTGCTTGTAGGTCTGTACATGTATTATCTCTCCACCGCCTTCTTGGTCTACCTCGGGGTCTACGGTCATTTATTTCCTGAGTGTAAGCGAGTTTTGTTTCCCTATTATCTTCCATTCTTTCTATATGCCCCAGCCATTGTAGTCTATTAGCCTTCATGATACCAGTGATTAGCGGGGACTTAAACAAATCATAAATGTCTTTGTTACTTCTTCTTTTCCACTCTCCACTTTGTGTATCCCTAATGGGTCCAAAGATGCGTCTTAAAATTTTGTTCTCAAAGGTTTGTAACAAGGCTTCGTCTCCTTTCGTTGTACTCCAGGTTTCAGAGCCATACAGCACAACTGGTCTGATCAGTGTTTTGTATATTGTGATTTTGGTGTTACGAGATAGCGCCTTTGATTTTAGTAGATGTTGTAGTGCATAGTATATCTTATTTCCAGAGTTGATTCTAGTTTGTATTTCTTCCCTTATGATGTTGGAGCAGTTGAAGATTGTACCCAGGTATTTGTATGTTTCCGTTCTTTTAATATCAGTGTTTGGTATCGTAATATTACCTTTGCAATGCAAATGTGCACAATGTCTGTAAAACTATAAATGTTTATCCATATCCCATTAAGTGTTTTTTTTATGACAGCATTATCTTCATTTGCACTGCTAAATGGCGTAAGCGTTCATATCTCTCCACAGTCTTTGTTTTTCATCTCTGATGATATTCCTCCTTGTCACTGTCTGTGCCCATCTTTGTTCTAATGTTAAATGTTTGCCAATGCAGTCGCCTAAGCGACCTGCTTTTCACAATTCCGAACGGTTATGAGATTTTTACTTGTGCAGTGTGCATTCGAGACCTCCATTTATTTGCCCAGATTGGAGAATACAGTGAAACCCCGATTAACCGTCACTCGCTTAACCGTCAGTTTCTGTTATCCGTCATCGTCTTTTTAAAAAAAAACATCAACATAAGGACGCTATTTTCAATGTCGCCACTAACTGGGCTGACCTTACAGTGTCTAACCTAAAGCATGGGTGGAATAAACTCTTGCCTGGACCTATTGACGAAACTGAAGGAAATGAGACTGTTAGTGTTGACGAATTTGTGCAAGTATGCAACAATGTAGGACTAAACCAGTGAAAACATTACACCAGAAGAAGTAACAGCTTGTTTGAAATGTAACAAAATGCATTGAGATTTTGACATTTTGAACGATGATGAAATTGTTTCCAGTGTGACTACGATTCAAGAAGAAGAAATTGATGACCATGAAAGATCAGTTCTTAACCATTAAACTACAACCAACCACTCAGAAGCAGAAACAATGTTATCAAAGTGCATCGACTGATTTGAAATGCAAGAGGAGGAAAATGCAACACAGATCCTACTTCTGCATAAGAAACGGAACGTCACCGAGCAGAAAGCTCGAGCCTCAAAGACAAGAAGGAGATGATATATTATTTTAAAGTAACGTAGGTTTATAGTATTACAATACATTTCTGTACATTACTGCTCTTATACTGAAATTTATACTGATCGTATAGTAAAATTAAATACAATATATATGTATTATTCACTTTTAAAGGATTTTATTTTCATTTTCGTCCCAAGCCTGCAGTGAAATCACTTCACTGTACATATGTATTGAGAGATTTCTGTTATCCGCCTATTCGGTTAACCGTCACAGCCCTGGTCGCGGCGGTGACGGTTTATCGAAGGTGTACTGTATTATCTTCAACTGAATCAGACTGTGGCACTGAAAGAGGACCAGGGGAACCATGTACCCTGTAGGATCACTGTTTATTTTTGTTTTAATTACCGTCTCTCTGGCGAAGGTGTTACGAACGCGTTTCGTAATCCCGCATACCGCATACCGCATTCGAAACACAACTGTGGGTAATTTGGAAACAGACCGCCTTGCGTTGTTTTCCATATAATGGTATGAGTGCCGGTCGTTCAGAAAGCAATGGCAAACTACTGAACGTTAACTTGCCCATGAATCACATACAGGCACAAAATGTTGGATTTGAATGCTACGTCCTGTAAAGGATATGCAACTAACATTTTAACTTATTATATTTATTTATGTATTTATTATATTTATTTACTTTGTACATTTATTTACTTATTTGTTTCGTTTATGTATTCATTTATTTATTGTATTTATTTATTTATTTATTTGTTATCAGTCAGATGTTAGTCACTATGACTGGGCAACCGTATGACAGCAGATGACACAACCTGCTTTCTGTTAGCGCCGAATGTTGGGCGGCGCTCATTATCCTGGAGCGAGGAAATGTAACTTAAAGAGTAAATGTTACATTATCCTGGAGCGAGGAAATGTAACTTAAAGAGTAAATGTTACGGCAGGGCAGACCTGGCCCTAAGCCTTGGTTAGTAACTGGCTTAGGATGGAAGCTCCGACAGGTGGGCAGTTATAGCAATGCTTTGCTGATCCGGCAACTACTGCAGCTTTTTTGTTCCAGGTGTAATGGTGGTAATTTCAAATTTAAAGCGACACTTTCTGATTGTACAAAACTGTCTGAAACCGCCTGATTGCTAAGGGCTCGGTATATTTGAACAATCGTTTAGTTTTAATTGAAAACGAAACGCTTTTTCTTTGTTAACTTTCACAGTTGACTACTAAAGAATTACTTAATCAGAGAAACAAGTCGACGTTGTCGAGGGCATAACTCGTCCATTCTCTCTACCACCGGAAATATAGCTTCCCAGAGTCCAGTCACTTCCGGCGACAACGACAAGCTGATCAAGCAGAAGAGACACCGTACCCGCTTCACGCCGGGACAGCTCAACGAGCTGGAGAGAAGCTTCACCAAGACACATTACCCAGACATCTTCATGAGAGAGGAGCTGGCCCTGAGGATTGGGCTGACAGAATCACGGGTCCAGGTATGTGACTATTTGTCTATCTATCCATTCTGTTGAGAGAAAACCCCAATGCGCTCAACATGGATGGCTTTATTGTTCACATTGGACATTATCAGGGGTCGTATTGGGTGCTCTTGATGTTGCTCTTCTATGAGTCTCAGTTTGTCGAAGGAGGGGGGGGGAGAGGGGTGGTCTAAGCCCTCCAATCTATTCCCAGCTCGCCCTACTCGTTTATTTGATGTTGTCTAGGGGTCTAGGCTGGATGTTGTCTAGGGGTCTAGGCTGGGTGTTGTCTAGGGGTTTAGGCTGGGTGTTGTCTAGGGGTCTAGGCTGGGTGTTGTCTACGGGTCTAGTCTGGGTGTTATTTACGGGTCTAGTCTGGGTGTTGTCTGGGATTCTAGGCTGGGTGTTGTCTACGGGACTAGGCTGGATGTTGTCTATGGATCTAGTCTGGGTGTTGTTTACGGGTCTAGTCTGGGTGTTGTCTGGGGTTCTAGGCTGGGTGTTGTCTACGGGACTAGTCTGGATGTTGTCTATGGATCTAGTCTGGGTGTTGTTTACGGGTCTAGTCTGGGTGTTGTCTAGGGGTCTATGTTAAGTGTTGTCTAGAGATCTAGGCTGGATGTTGCCTAGGGGTGTAGGCTGGCTGTTGTCTAGGGGTGTAGGCTGGCTGTTGTCTAGGGGTGTAGGCTGGCTGTTGTCTAGGGGTGTAGGCTGGCTGTTGTCTAGGGGTGTAGGCTGGCTGTTATTTGTTATTGCCCATAACCATACGGGCCCTGTACTTCTGCCTCTTCATTCTGAAGCCTCATGACTATGTCACAACACACTACTTCACACTTGTTACTAAAGCACAGTACAGAACGATGAAGCCTGTTCTTCTTCTTCTTCAGCGTTCTGCGCCATTGAGGTTCTTTGCTGCAGATTCAATCCGTCTCCATTCGTCTCTCTGGTTGACCTTCTCTTGCCAGTCGTTGATTCCAAGTGCTTGTAGGTCTGTATATATATTATCTCTCCACCGTCTTCTTGGTCTACCTCGGGGTTTACGGTCATTTATTTCCTGAGTGTAAGCGAGTTTTGTTTCCCTATTATCTTCCATTCTTTCTATATGCCCCAGCTATTGTAGTCTATTAGCCTTCATGATACCAGTGATTAGCGGGGACTTAAACAGATCATAAATGTCTTTGTTACTTCTTCTTTTTCACTCTCCACTTTGTGTATCCCTAATGGGTCCAAAGATGCGTCTTTAAACTTTGTTCTCAAAGGTTTGTAACAAGGCTTCGTCTTCTTTCGTTGTACTCCATGTTTCAGAGCCATACAGCACAACTGGTCTGATCAGTGTTTTGTGTATTGCGATTTTGGTGTTACGAGATAGCGCATTTGATGTTAGTAGATGTTGTAGTGCATAGTATATCTTATTTCCAGAATTGATTCTAGTTTGTATTTCTTCCCTTATGATGTTGGAGCAGATGAAGATTGTACCCAGGTATTTGTATGTTTCCGTTCTTTTAATGGTCATATTATCTATTTGTATGTGGCCAGAGTTTTTAGCCATTCCTTCTCTTGAAATTACCATATATTCTGTCTTATCTTGGTTGATAACCAGCCCCATCTGTTGGGCTTTTTCCTTTAAGTGAGTCAATATTTCTAATGTCTTTTGTTCATTTTCTCCTATAATATCTATATCATCTGCATAACCAAGCAGCTTGGATGTTCCTCCAATATCACATTCCTCCTTTACCTTCCTTACAACTTTTTCTAGAGCCTGATTGAAGAGTAGCGGCGATAGTTCATCACCCTGTTTCAAATCAGATGTTATTTGGAAAGGGTCTGATTTCCTGCCTTTATATGTTACTATATTATAAGTATCTTCCATGCGTAGTCTGGTCATGTTGATTAACTTCCTTGGTATTCCAAATTCCTGCATAGCATTCCATAGACTATTCCTATGGACACTATCATAAGCCTTTTTAAAATCCACAAAAATGTTATGGAGATCTCTTTTATATTCCCAATGTTTCTCGGCTATTTGTCGTAAGATAAATATCTGATCTATTGTTGATCTGTTTTGTCTAAAACCCGCCTGATAGTCACCTAATATGTCTTCTGAATATGGTTTTAGTCTATTTACTAATACTGCAGATAGTATCTTATAGCTTGTAGACAGTAATGATATTCCTCCATAATTTTCACATTGGAACTTGTCTCCTTTCTTAAAGATAGGTATCAATAATGACTCTTTCCAGTCATGGGGTAATTCTTCTGTCCTCCAGATTTTTATTATTAGTTTGTGTAGCTTTAGATGTAATGCCTTTATAAATTCAGCAGCAATTCCATCAGCCTCGGGTTGCCTTATTGTTTTTAAGTCGTGTGATTACATATAGGATTTCTTCAAATGCAGGTTCTTCAATTTGTGGTTCGCATGTTAGAACCTCTTCCTGTGGGAAAGTGTTACTTGGAGCTTCACAATTTAGTAATTCAACAAAATATTCTTTCCATATGTTGCACATTTCCTCATTGGTATTTATCAAATTCCCATTTTTGTCTTTTAAACCATATGTGTTTTGTTGGTGCCCTCGTTTCAATGACTTCAGTTCTTTAAAAAACTTTCTGGATTCGTTTTTCTGGTGATTAGTTTCCATATCTTTGATTATATTACTCATATATTCTCGCTTCTGCTGTCGAACTATTTTTGTAGCCTCTTTACATTCATTTCTGTATTGCTCTTCCTTTTGGATTTTGTTGATGTCATCTATATATATAAAAGAGAATCTCCGTCTGTCTGTATATCATTTATGCGTTCGCGAACGGTCCATCCGATTGAGATGAAATTTTCTACACGTCTTCTAATCATTCCCGTGCTGCCAAATGTCATAGTTTTTTAGTGTACAAACATATTTTTTCATTAATATTTAATATTTATTTACGTTATAATGTATACATAGTGAGGGGACATAACTTCTAATAGAATTGCTATATATGTAAAATTGTTGCATATTTCTCAAAAAGGTGGACCTTTTCGCTGCATTTATCTACAGACATATGCGTTATAATCCTCCTCCCCCTCCTCCTCCTCCTCTCCCCTCCTCCTCCTCCTACCTTCCTCCTCCCCCTCTTCCTCCTCCTCCTCCTCCATCCTCATCCTTTCTCTTCCTCCTCCCTCCTCCTCCCTCCTCCTCCCTCTTCTTCCCTCCTCCTACCTCCTCCCTCTCCTCGCTCTCCTGCTCCCTCCTCCTCCTCCCTCCTCCTCCTCATAATCCCTCCTCCTCCCTCCTCCTGCGCCGCCTCCTCCTCTCTCCTCCTCCTCCCCCTCCTCCTCCTCCCCTCCTCCTCACCTCCTCCTCCTCCCCTCATCCCTCCTCCTCCCTCCTCTTCCTCCCTCTTCCTCCCTCCTCCTCCCTCCTCTTCCTCCCTCCTCCTCCCTTCTCCCCCTCATCCAACCTCTCCTCCTCCCTGTTCCTCCTCCCTCCTCCTCCCTCCTCCTCCTCCCTCCTCCTCTCTCCTCCTCCTCTTCTTCCTCCCTCTCCCTCCTCCCAATCCTCATCCTCCCTCCTCCTCCTCCTCCCTCCTTCTCCTCCCTCCTCCTTCTCCCTCCTCCTTCTCCCTCTTCCTCCTCTCTCCTCCTCCCTCCTCCTCCCTCCTCTTCCCTCCTCCTCCTTCCTCCTTCTCCCTCCGCCTCCTCCCTCTTCCTCCTCTCTCATTCTCCTCCTTCCTCCTCCTCCCTCTCCCTCCTCCTCCCCCCCTCCTCCTCCCTCCTCTTCCTCCCTCTACCTCATCCTCCTCCCTCCTCCTCCTCCCTCCTCCTCCCTCATCCTCCTCTTCTTCCTCCCTCTCCCTCCTCCCAATCCTCATCCTCCCTCCTTCTCCTCCCTCCTTCTCCTCCCTCCTCCTTCTCCCTCCTCCTTCTCCCTCTTCCTCCTCTCTCCTCCTCCCTCCTCCTCCCTCCTCTTCCCTCCTCCTCCTTCCTCCTTCTCCCTCCGCCTCCTCCCTCCTCCTCCTCTCTCATCCTCCTCCTTCCTCCTCCTCCCTCTCCCTCCTCCTCCCCCTCCTCCTCCCTCCTCCTCCTCCCTCCTTCTCCCTCCTCACTCCTTCTCCCTCCTTCTCCTCCCTCTTCTTCCTCCTCCTTCTCCCTCCTTCTCCCTCTTCCTCCTCCTCCCTCCTTCTCCCCCCTCCTCCTCCCTCCTCCTACCTCCTCCCTCCTCCTCGCTCTTCCTCCTCCCTCCTCCTCCCTCTTCCTCCTTCTCCCTCCTCCTCCCTCCTCCTCCTCTCTCCTCCTCCTCCCTCCTCCTCCTCCCTCCTCCCTCCTCCTCCCTCCTCCTCCCTCTTCCTCCTCCTCCCTCTTCCTACCTCCTCCTCCTTCCTCCTCCTCCCTCTCCCTCCTCCTCCCTCCTCCTAATCCCTCCTCCTCCCTCCTACTCCTCCCTCCTACTCCTAATCCCTCCTCCTCCCTCCTACTCCTCCCTCCTCCTCCTGTCTCCTCCTCCTGTCTCCTCCTCCTCCCTCCTGCTCCCTCCTCCTCCCTCCGCCGAATATGATTTAAATTATATGCTCCTCACCAGGTACTGGGCGAAGCCGGGCCGGGTCGTCATTTTTGGGAACGGGAACGGGAGCAGGGGGCGAATATGAATTAAATAAGTCGCTCCATTTACCCAAGTTAATTGTTGGGGGAAGATGTAAAGATCTTTCAAGTGCTCTTTCTAATAATAGACAGAAAGACAGACAGACAGACAGACAGTAGATAGTCGGGAACGGGAACGGGAGCATATATGACAACTTATATGAATTAAATTATGTGGCGAAGTGGTCAAGCCGTTTGACTCGTGTTCCGAAGGTTGTTGGTTCGATTCCGGGCCGCGCCCTTCGGTTTACGAATTAAATGTTTCGGAGACTCCTGTGGGTCGTCGCTAAAAGCTACGGAGTTCGTGCTCTGTGCGACGCTTTCCGTGCTACGGAAAGAGACCGAGCCATATGGGATAACACCCGGTGCAATGAAGTCGACCCTGTCGACTTTTAAGCGACTTTTTTTATTAAATGAGATGCTCCCCACCAGTAGCGGGCGAAGGCGGGCCGGGTCAGACAGACAGACAGACAGACAGACAGACAGACAGACAGACAGACAGACAGACAGACAAACAGACAGATAGTCGGGAACGGGAACTTATATGACTACTTATATGAATTAAATTAGATGCTCCCCATCAGGGTGTGGGCGAAGCCGGGCCGGGTCAGACAGACAGACAGACAGACAGACAGACAGATAGACAGACAGACAGACAGACAGACAGACAGACAGATAGATAGATAGTCGGGAACGGGAACGGGAGCTTATATGACTACTTATATGAATTAAATGAGATGCTCCCCACCAGGGTCTGGGCGAAGCCGGGCCGGGTCAGACAGACAGACAGACAGACAGACAGATAGACAGACAGACAGACAGACAGACAGATAGTCGGGAACGGGAGCTTATATGACTACTTATGTGAATTAAATTAGATGCTCCCCACCAGGGACTGGGTGAAGCCGGGCCGGGTCAGACAGACAGACAGACAGACAGACAGACAGACAGACAGACAGACAGACAGACAGACAGACAGACAGACAGATCCCCGCCAGGGCCTGGGCGAATGGGGCCGGGTCAGCTAGTTTAATCATAAATGTCTGTCATTCTTTCTCCTAATGACTGCTTCTTCACATTTTTGATTGAACCATCTGTTCTTTTCATGCGTGATTAACACACCGAGACATTCTTCTGCGGTAGATTGAATTGTATTCTTGATGTTCAACCATGTTTGGTCAACGCTTTCCTCCAAAGGATTTTGCAGAGTTTCAAGTTTACATTTTATTTCATCTGTAAATTTCTCTTTGACTGTAATTTCTTGTAGTTTTTCTCTGTTATATGTTGGGTGTAATCTTTGTAATTTAGTATAGAAAGCTCTCTTGAGTTTTATTTTAAATTTTGCCCCAACGAGGAAGTGGTCACTGTGGCACTCAGCTCCTTTATAACTTCTAACTTGTTGTGTGTTTGATGCATTTTTGTTGTTAATTAAAATATGATCTATTTGATTATAGGTTCTCTTGTCACATGATTTCCAAGTTTGTTTGTGTATATCCTTTCTTTGTAGTCTGGTACTGCTAATCTGCAGTCCTTTGGCTTCTGCCAGGCTGATGACTCTCCATCCATTATCATTTGAAGTTGTATGTAGGCTTTCCATACCGGCCACTTTTTTATGAGTTTGCTCTCTACCTATTTTCGCATTGAAATCTCCCAGCACAATCAGGATGTCCTGTTTGGGGGTTTCTTCTTTGACATCTTCCAAATCATGATAAAAGTCTTCTTTAACGTCATCTTCTTTCTCTTCAGTAGGTGCATGTACATTAATCATCGTTATATTTTTCCATTTACCTTTTATTCGTAATTTACTAATTCTGTCATTAACAGCTTTAAAGTTTAGAACGTTCCCCCATAATTCTTGTTTGATGACAAACCCTGTTCCTAATTCATGTTTATTTTGGGTGTTTCCTTCATATATTACAATCATTCCATTTTGCTCTAAAATACCCTCTCCTGGCCACCTTATTTCTTGAATTGCTGTTATACCCATTTGATATTCAACCAGCTCCCGGGTTAGTTCTTCAGTTGCTCCAGCTCGATACAGTGTCCGTACATTCCATGTTCCAAATCTCAAGAGTCCTTTAACGTTCCGAGGTCGTTGTCCAAATACGTCAGTCCGAATTCGAGGCTTATGTATCTGTTTCGTAACAAAATAGTTTTTACAAAGGTGGGGATGAAGCCTGTTACATCTTTTAATTGGTCGGCCCAGCTGACAATGTTACAAATGCATTTTTGTTTCGCTCGCTCGCATTGAATTATAAATTAGTTTATGTACGTGCTAAAACTTCTAGTGCACTGGACCGAAATGTGCTTGTGGATTAGCTTTCCCTATTACCAGTGTCCCTTGCCATCAGGCCAACCCACTCCGACTTCGGAGGTACTTGTAATTGTATATGCAATTTTACGTTCAGTAGTTTGCTATTTCTTTCTGAACAAGAAGTCCGACTAACTGCCGATGTAGGGATTGAACCCACTACCATTGTAAAATAATGAGTATATCACCTGGCGGCATCGTGAGTTATCATCGCCAACTTCGAGCTTTCGGTGTGGGACGTTTCTCTGACTGTGTCTTAGAACAGACTAACTCGTGTTGTGAGTCCTTTCAACTCTTGCGTTAATCGTCACGTGATTCGTCGATCACGTGTAATCCGGGTGCCACTATTGACGTGACCTCAGCATGGCTCCTGTCACACATCCGAAATCGAAGTCAATGAACGAGCACAAGAAGACGAGGATGTCAGAAGGTCGTTTCTCTTGCATCACGTGAGCTCAGTCGTACAATGTTCTGCTGTCTACAGTTAGCTTTAAACCCTGGTACTTGCATTTCCTTGCACAGGATGTCGCAGTCAATCCAGTATTTTTTGGCTGCTGTGATTTTTCCAGCCAGTATTAAGTTTTGTAGTTTGCCATAACGCGTGCGGCCTTCACAGTTTAATAATTATCGGGGATATCATCACCATCATCAAGTACCATGCCAGCTGGCTGCGTCTTTGATTTTCTGGATCAACTCTGTTGATGATATTCCTCCATGCCACCGTCTCTATTTCATCCAGCATCATTTTTCTTGGTCTGCCTCTCTGTATTATAGCTGGCAAGGCACATGATGGTGACGGTGACCAAATAAGGTATTGATCCAAATATTTGGTTTGGTGGATCGAAGCTGTTTTATTCACTTGCAACACCGCTAATATGTGTTTTGTTTACTTCCCTTCCATTCACGCGAATCATGCCCAGCATGTTGAACACCATCATCCCAATTCCAATATTAATCAATCTTAATATCCTCATTGGCCACGACAACGTTCATCACGAGAGACAAGAGAGATAACTTGTCACCCAACATCACCAGGTCACGCCCCGCCCTTGGCTTCCTCGCCACTGCACGCAATGATATCAGCCGACATCCTCATCAAGTATCCACCGAAAACATCTCCACAGAATTCCCAGCAAAAATTCCCACTAGGAGAAGTTAATATTTTCATTAACGCAAGCGTCATGACTCCCTTCTGTGGCGTCCCCATAGCGAGCTTGCGTTAATTTCCATGCAAATTGTCATGGCTAGCTTGCGTGACTTCGAGGCTGAGGAAATCCCTCACCAGAACTCCTTACACATTTCTTTTCTTGCAGGAAGACTTGTGTTTCTCCGTCCTTTCTGCTGGTGATTTTTTTCCTTCTTTTGTCGTCACTGTATAGTTACCAGCATTTCAGAAATAGTATAGAATGGTTGGTATTGGCTCTTCTTATAGTCCCTGCCGTGTGGCATTGGTGATGTTTTCGAAGCAGGTGCGGGGGAATAATGTGCACGGAAAACATTTGGTTTCGTTTTGGTTAAGGGTCACTTTCGATGCACACGGGTATTTCCGTAAGTGCATCAGTCTTCTCCTGTTGGTCACACAACGACACGTGCACTAACTTCGCTGCACCGGTGAGGATCCCAATTTGTATAAAATGTTTTTCTAAAGCAGGCACTGTCGTTGGAGTGTGACGGCTATGCTTCACACATGCTCGGCCATGAATATGAGATGGGGTGCTAGTTTCTTTTCTCGTCGCCTTTCCTTCTCAAACAACTCTCAAACTTGTCTCGTAACCACATTTATGGGAATGGGTCGACCCCAGAGCTGTACAGTTCGGGAAAGAAATAATCTTCCCTCTGCTGGGGATTGAATCCTGACAACTGGCTTGGCAGGCAGACGTACTGATCGTTATGTCACTATGCTCCCCTCCCAATGTATGTAGTATAAATGTGTATTATCACACATGCTATATATATTCTTTTGTGGGTAGGTGTTTAATGTTCACAGTCAGCGTGGGCAGCGAACTATTTGGTTGGCTTTGTTGGATTCCCGACTGCGGAAGGATTTTGACATGCGCAGCGTGGTCGAGTGTGTTGCCTGTGTGTGAGCAGGCTAGACGTCCGAGGTAAGACCACGGGATCAGGGCCAGGCAAACATGTCTTTGTCTGTGTAATATTTCACACAATAGATGCCTGGAATCTAACACCGTATGAGCCAGCCACAGTTACACCTTTTAATATTCACGCGAATTAAACATTTACAGAGAAGGCAATCTCTTGCCATGTTTACAGACAGGGCACTCTCGTGGCACATTTACAGAGAAGATAAACTCGTGCCATGTTTATAGTGAAGGCAATCTCATGCCATGGTCACAAAGAAGACAATTTCATGCCACGTTTATAGCGTAGACAATCGCATGCCTTGTTTATGAGGAAGACAATCTCATGCCACGGTCACAGAGAGAACTATCTCATGCCACGGTCACAGAGAGAACTATCTCATGCCACGGTCACAGAGAGAACAATCTCATGCCACGGTCACAGAGAGAACAATCTCATGCCACGGTCACAGAGAGAACTATCTCATGCCACGATCACAGAGAGAACTATCTCATGCCACGGTCACAGTGAAGACAATCTCATGCCACGGTCACAGAGAGAACTATCTCATGCCACGGTCACAGTGAAGACAATCTCATGCCACGGTCACAGAGAGAACAATCTCATGCCACGATCACAGAGAGAACAATCTCATGTCACGATCACAGAGAGAACAATCTCATGTCACGGTCACAGAGAGAACAATCTCATGTCACGATCACAGAGAGAACAATCTCATGTCACGGTCACAGAGAGAACAATCTCATGCCACGATCACAGAGAGAACAATCTCGTGTCACGGTCACAGAGAGAACAATCTCATGCCACGGTCACAGAGAGAACTATCTCATGCCACGGTCATAGAGAGAACAATCTCATGCCACGGTCACAGAGAGAACAATCTCATGTCACGGTCATAGAGAGAACAATCTCATGTCACGGTCATAGAGAGAACAATCTCATGTCACGGTCACAGAGAGAACTATCTCATGCCACGGTCATAGAGAGAACTATCTCATGCCACGGTCACAGAGAGAACTATCTCATGCCACGGTCATAGAGAGAACTATCTCATGCCACGGTCACAGTGAAGACAATCTCATGCCACGGTCACAGAGAGAACAATCTCATGCCACGATCACAGAGAGAACAATCTCATGTCACGATCACAGAGAGAACAATCTCATGTCACGATCACAGAGAGAACAATCTCATGTCACGATCACAGAGAGAACAATCTCATGTCACGGTCACAGAGAGAACAATCTCATGTCACGATCACAGAGAGAACAATCTCATGTCACGGTCACAGAGAGAACAATCTCATGCCACGGTCACAGAGAGAACTATCTCATGCCACGGTCATAGAGAGAACAATCTCATGTCACGGTCACAGAGAGAACAATCTCATGTCACGGTCATAGAGAGAACAATCTCATGCCACGGTCATAGAGAGAACTATCTCATGGCACGGTCATAGAGATAACTATCTCATGCCACGGTCACAGAGAGAACTATCTCATGGCACGGTCATAGAGAGAACTATCTCATGCCACGGTCACAGAGAAGACAATCTCATGCCACGGTCACAGAGAGAACTATCTCATGCCACGGTCACAGTGAAGACAATCTCATGCCACGGTCACAGAGAGAACAATCTCATGCCACGATCACAGAGAAGACAATCTCATGTCACGGTCACAGAGAGAACAATCTTATGCCGCGGTCACAGAGAGAACTATCTCATGTTACGTTTATAGCTTGGACAATAGCATGCCACGTTCATAGTGTAGACAATCACATGCCATGTTTATATCTTAGACAATCTCGTGCGACTTTTACACAGAAGACAATCTCATTAACAAACTATACATAATACCTATTTTAAAGACTCTACATCAAACCACACAAGACATCCCCACGCATCCGCAGTCCCACATTCAATATCCACCGAAGAGGTCCCATTCTGATTATTCCAGCAGAAATTTGGTTAGAAATCCACAGGGCTTTTCAGGTGTGTGACAGAGGTTAAGGGCAGTATAAATCTAGTGTAAGCTGCATTTCAAGAGTATTTTATTTCCGGCCGTTTGTAAATTCTCGGCAAGTTTGTAAATTCTTGGCAAGTAGTTTGCCAATTCTTTCTGAACGAAAGGCACCTATACCATTGTATTAAATCCAACGCAAGGTGGTCTGCTTCCAAATTCCCCGCAGCTGTGTTTCGAACGTGGTATGCGGGATTGCATTAGTAACTACTTGGACACGGAGCCGGCGATAAGTCATTATAAATGGGTATTAGAAAAAGAGTACTAAAATGGTATATACTACCTCTGTTTCTGTATGGCAGTTGATCATGGATCGTGAAGGAACAAACTAAGAAGAACTTAGACACGGCGGAGATGTGGTTCCTTAGACAATTGTTGCGAATACCTTGGACTGCCTGAGTAACAACTGATGCCCGAAAAGGGCTAATGACAGTAGAACATTATATACAACGATTTAAAAAAAAAGAGAGAGAGGGAGAGAGAGAGAGAGAGAGAGAGAGAGAGAGAGAGAGAGAGAGAGAGAGAGAGAGAGAGAAACAGCGTTCTTTGATCATGAGATTACAAGAGAGGCATTGGAAAACATCGTGACCACAGGAAGGATCAATGTGAAAAAGATGCATAGGCAGACAGAGAGACATGGCGCTGGGAAGACTGAGACGATGGTTTGGAAGAATATTATCAGCCGAGTAGATAAAGTACACCAAGAACCGAAATCTGTGGAGAGACATTAATGTCTACAGTGGTAGGGCACATGATGATGATGGCCTAGCTAATTATACACATATCAACTATAGTCTTTTACTGTCTACATAAACAATCCCTGGTGTCGTGGCGCACTGTTGTCTGTCGCCATGGAAACAACCGCCATGTTGACGGTGTTATTATTTTGATGGCAATGCGCTGTTCTATATGTATCAGATTGGTCTCGCTGTTCCATTTATGGCTCGTTTTGTTTATTTTCGCTGTTTCTCTAACAAATAATGGCAAATAACTGAAAAACCAGAGCCAAGTGACAGATTTTCTTGTATTAGCGTCTAGAAGTATGTTTTTCGCTGCAGCTTTTTCAATATTCTACATAATTTATTGACAGCGTAATTATTTATGGACACTTTTCACTCAAACAGACTGGTGTAGAGAACGATTCCGCTACTCCGCCGGGAGCGCACTGGAAGTGTAATTGTAAGCGCATCGCTGACTTCTTTTTTATGGATAGGTTTTCTCATGTTCAAATGTAGCCGGGACACCGATACAATCTGCCTACTCTAAGAAATAGACGGGAACATTCTTAACCAAGTGGATAATTTTAAATACCATGGGACAGCTATAACATCAGATGGAAGATGTACAACGGAGATTAAGAACAGAATAGGGCAGGCAAAAGCGGCATTTCAGAAAATGAAGAGTATCTTATGCAATAAATCATTATCACTGAATGTAAGGAAGAGAGTGCTGAAATGCTATATAGAATCAGTTTTACTGTATGGCAGTGAATCTTGGAATGTAAATGAACAAATTAAGAAGAAATTAGAAGCAACAGAGATGTGGTTCCTGAGACGAATGTTGTGAATTCCTAGGACTGCCAGAGTAACTAACAACAATTGTCTGAAACAGGCTAATGAAACTAGAACATTATATACAACAATAAGAAAGAGACAAATAGCTTTCTTCGATCATGTGATGAGAAGAGAGGCATTAGAGAACATCATGACAACTGGAAAGATCGGTGGGAAGAGAGGCAGAGGCAGACCAAGAGAAATTATGCTGGATGGATTGAGACGGTGGCATGAAGGAATATCATCAGCAGAGTTTATCCAGAAAACTAAAGACCGAGATAAAATTGTGGACAGCCATTAACGCCTACGCCGGCTGGCATGGCACTCGATGATGATGACTCTAGTCTATTTCCAACTGCCCATGGGTTTAAAGGGGTTTAAAACACAACAAGCTCGACTTTACTGCACCGAGTTTATCCCACATGGCTCGGCCTCTTTCCACAGGAAGTCCTGCCGAAAGTGTCGCACAAAACACGAACTCTATAGCTCCAGCGACGACCCCAGGAGTCTCCGAGAAAACTGCACTCGTGAACCAAACGACGTGGCCCAGAATCGATCCCACAACCTTCGGACTGCGTGTCAGCTAACGTAGGCACTTCGCCACGAGATACTCCGTGATTGATTGATTGATTGATTGATTGATTGATTGATTGATTTAGGAACCGACATCACAGCATTCGGGGCATTCTCATAAGCGCTCCGTTCCAATCCTCAGCAGCCAGCGAAGAGTTCCAACACCAATAGTACCAGTAGCAATCTGATTATATGTCCGTCTCGTCTTTGCTCTGAGCGTTGAACTTCGGCAAGATCCCCTTGTCACTCCTCGCTGTCTCATTCTTGCCAGACCATGGTAATCCATTTGCTCCTTCGAGGTGTACACGTGCTCCCACAAGGCCGCAACCACGTCTGCCTTGTCATGCATCAATACTCCACCAAGTTTTGCAGAGCCTGTCAATCTGTCCGCCTGTTCATTCCCCGGCACATCGGCATGCCCTGGAGAAAAGATCCAGGCGATGCTTGCCACCCGTGAATTCCGAAGTGAAGCAAGCCACTCTGTCCGAAGCTTGCCTGTCCTCACTTTCCTCAGCATGCTTTCTGAGTCAGTTACAATCACGATGTGTGTGTGTATCGTTTTCTCCATCCAGCGGAAAGCCGCACTGACCGCCTTCACCTCCATTCTTAAGCTAGATGTTGTGGTATCATATGCCAGGCTCTCCTGTACCAAACGTCGACCATTAGCTTTTGTTAAGAACCCCCAGGCACTTCTCCTACCTCTCAACACCGAACCATCTGTGTAGATAATCACATCACCCGGGCGAGCATTATCCTGAATTAGTTGCTGGATTTCCACTTCCGTGGCCCCTGCTGGCCACTCCCTGCACTCCCTTAGGATACACCCTATCTCCCCATAAATATGTTGACATGGGCAACGTCTGCTCGTGCTCTAGGGTATTTCGCCTTTATCACAGAAGCCTAGCGGCCACAAACCTAGAATCAAGGGCAGTGATGAGACTATACCATCTTCGGCGTCCTTATTCTGTAAACACCCACATCCCGATTGGTACCAGATTCTCTCCAGTCAGAGGCGGGCGTCATATCTCTAAGCCATTCAGCCCCTAGCGTATGTGTATAGTTCTGGTTAAATAATCAGCCATTGCAGTAAGTGGCAGTTTCAGAACCGCCGAAATACTTGGTCTCGGGTTCCAAGTCTACGGTTTGATAGCTGATCTCTTTGCGTTGATTTCCGTGGTATTGGCGTCGGCTGTTCATGAAGTAATGACAAATTGTTGAACGTAAAATTGCCTAGAAAGTCACAAACAGCCAATAAATGCTGGGACTGATTGTGATGTCCAGTAAATGACATGCAACTAACTGTTTAGTGTAGTATAGACCGGGAATTCTCAAACTTGACAGGTTTGTTTCACCTGGGGGATATTTAATCACACAACATTAACCTTGATCCTACGCTTTATTATGTTAAGGTAGCCCCATAGCAACTACTGCCATTAGGGTGTGACGTGTTAGACATTTACATATTCTAGGTCTTGAGCATAATGAAGTAGGGTGATCAATCCCCTCCCTTGTCGTATTTACTTCTTGAACAATTCCCGGAAAATACCGAAAATTTTCCCATACCCATGTAATTAAGCCGGGTCACCCCCAGTCCCGTACTGGTCTGAACAACATAATCCTGTTGCTATAAATAACCATAAATAATTTCCCCGCAAGCAATTTCCTGCTATGGGTCTGTGATGTCATAGGGCCATTACATTTTGTAGGTCGGAGAGCAACGAGGAGTAGGTAGTCAGTCTTTTCCTCATTTTGGCAAGCGACGAGCCCAGCGTCGGACGCAAATTACAAGTACCTCAAAAGTCGCAGTTGGTTCGCCTGATGGCGAGGGACATTGGTAATAAGGAAATCTGGCCTACAAGTGCAAATCAATCCAGAGTATATAGCGCTCGAGTTCAAAGCGAGTGAACAAACAAACAAACGAAAAATCCCTTCCGAAGATTAGTATAGAAACTTCCACAATCACTAGTTTTATCCTTGCCGACGATTAGTATAGAAACTTCCACAATCACTAGTTTTATCCCTTCCGAAAATTAGTATAGAAACTTCCACAATCACTAGTTTTATCCCTTCCGACGATTAGTATAGAAACTTCCACAATCACTCGTTTTATCCCTTCCGAAAATTAGTATAGAAACATCCACAATCACTAGTTTTATCCTTTCCGATGATTAGTATAGAAACTTCCACAATCACTCGTTTTATCCCTTCCGAAAATTAGTATAGAAACTTCCACAACCACTAGTTTTATCCCTTCAGAAAATTTGTATAGAAACTTCCACAATCACTAGTTTTATCCCTTCCGACTATTAGTGTAGAAACTTCCACAATCACTCGTTTTATTCCTTCCGAAAATTAGTATAGAAAAATCCACAATCACTAGTTTTATCCCTTCCGAAAATTAGTATAGAAACTTCCACAATCACTCGTTTTATCCCTTCCGACGATTAGTATAGAAACTTCTACAATCACTCGTTTTATCCCTTCCGATGATTAGTATAGAAACTTCCACAATCACTCATTTTATCCCTTCCGACGATTAGTATAGAAACTTCCACAATAACTCGTTTTATCCCCTCCGACGATCAGTATAGAAACTTCCACAATCAATCAGTTTATCCCTTCCAAAGATTAGTATAGACACTTCAACAATGACTCGTGTTATCCCTTCCGACGATTAGTATAGAAACTTCCACAATCACTCGTTTTATCCCTTCCGACGATTAGTATTGAAACGTACACAATCACTCGTTTTATCCCTTCCGATGATTAGTATAGAACTTTAACAATCACTCTTTTTGTCCCTTCCGACGATTAATATAGAAACTTCCACTATCACTCTTTTTATCCCTTCCGGCGATTAGTATTGAAACGTTCACAATCACTCGTTTTATCCTTTCCGACAATTAGTATAGAAACGTTCACAACCACTCCATTTATCCCTTCCGACAATTAGTATAGAAACTTCCACAATCACTCGTTTTATCCCTTCCGACGATTAGTATAGACACTTCAAAAATCACTTGTTTTATCTCTTCCGAAGATTAGTATAGAAATTTCCACAATCACTCGGTTTATCCCTTCCAAAGATTAGTATAGACACGTCAACAATCACTCGGTTTATCCCTTCCGAAGATTAGTATAGAACTTTAACAATCACTCTTTTTGTCCCTTCCGACGATTAATATAGAAACTTCCACTATCATTCTTTTTTTCCCTTCCGAAGATTAGTATAGAAACTTCAGCAATCACTCGGTTTATCCTTTCCGAAGATTTGTATAAAACCTTCAACAATCATTCGTTTATCCCTACCGAAGATTAGTATAGACACTTTAACAATGACTCGTTTTATCCGTTCCGAAGAATACTATCCTAACGTAAAACATCACTCCATTGTACGTCTAACTTCGAAGACTATTTATTGTTCCTTTTTTTTTTATAAAAGACCTTTCTACTCCCTGCGGTGTATTGGGTGAATGGTGCTAACTCATAAAATACAAAGTTCCTAGAAACACTGAGAATGAAAAGAGAGTTGATGAAAGAAATAAAACAGAGGCAAGTTAAATAATTCAGCCATGTTAAAAGACATAACACTTTTATTTTTAAAAAAATGACAGTGATGGGTAAGTACAGGCCAGCAAGAGATAGACAATGACACAAGTGGGACGATAACATCAAGAGATGGACGAACGGCCAGAGACAGTGTTAGAGATCCATTGCAGCCAACCTTCATTGTGGAGACGGCACCTGATGGAATGAGTGCTAACTCCGTATGTTTATGGACCAATCGGCGATGAGGGCTAGCTCCGTATAACCATACGGAGCTAGCCCTCATCACCGATTGTTCTATAACCATACGGAGTTAGCCCTCATCACCGATTGTTCTATAACCATACGGAGCTAGCCCTCATCACCGATTGTTCTATAACCATACGGAGTTAGCCCTCATCATACTCAAAAATGACAGTGATGGGTAAGTACAGGCCAGCAAGAGATAGACAATGACACAAGTGGGACGATAACATCAAGAGATGGACGAACGGCCAGAGACAGTGTTAGAGATCCATTGCAGCCAACCTTCATTGTGGAGACGGCACCTGATGGAATGAGTGCTAACTCCGTATGTTTATGGACCAATCGGCGATGAGGGCTAGCTCCGTATGGTTATAGAACAATCGGTGATGAGGGCTAGCTCCGTATGGTTATAGAACAATCGGTGATGAGGGCTAGCTCCGTATGGTTATAGAACAATCGGTGATGAGGGCTAACTCCGTATGGTTATAGAACAATCGGTGATGAGGGCTAGCTCCGTATGGTTATAGAACAATCGGTGATGAGGGCTAGCTCCGTATGGTTATAGAACAATCGGTGATGAGGGCTAACTCCGTATGGTTATAGAACAATCGGTGATGAGGGCTAGCTCCGTATGGTTATAGAACAATCGGTGATGAGGGCTAACTCCGTATGGTTATAGAACAATCGGTGATGAGGGCTAGCTCCGTATGGTTATAGAACAATCGGTGATGAGGGCTAGCTCCGTATGGTTATAGAACAATCGGTGATGAGGGCTAACTCCGTATGGTTATAGAACAATCGGTGATGAGGGCTAGCTCCGTATGGTTATAGAACAATCGGTGATGAGGGCTAACTCCGTATGGTTATAGAACAATCGGTGATGAGGGCTAGCTCCGTATGGTTATAGAACAATCGGTGATGAGGGCTAGCTCCGTATGGTTATAGAACAATCGGTGATGAGGGCTAACTCCGTATGGTTATAGACCAATCGGTGATGAGGGCTAGCTCCGTATGGTTATAGAACAATCGGTGATGAGGGCTAACTCCGTATGGTTATAGAACAATCGGTGATGAGGGCTAGCTCCGTATGGTTATAGAACAATCGGTGATGAGGGCTAGCTCCGTATGGTTATAGAACAATCGGTGATGAGGGCTAACTCCGTATGGTTATAGAACAATCGGTGATGAGGGCTAACTCCGTATGGTTATAGAACAATCGGTGATGAGGGCTAACTCCGTATGGTTATAGAACAATCGGTGATGAGGGCTAACTCCGTATGGTTATAGAACAATCGGTGATGAGGGCTAACTCCGTATGGTTATAGAACAATCGGTGATGAGGGCTAACTCCGTATGGTTATAGAACAATCAGCGATGTGGTCAGTGCCAAGCCAGCAGCCTTTACTTTCCGGGACATGTCCCAGTAGCCATTGTACGCTGGTTTATGTCGACCTGATAGCTCAGGACAATATAACTGACAGGTGCCGAAGGAGTATATATCGCCACATGTGGCCTCCCATGTGGACCCATAAACTGGGTACCAGATACATTTGTATAATTTTCTGGTAGTTATCTGAGGCGGATGGGCGGCGAAGAAGAGAACCGGTCACCTCACATCGCTATACCGTGAATAGGCTAACACAGCAAATCCCAGGAGCAGTACAATAGCAGGGCGTTCGTGAGTATAAGTGCATATAGAAACACATACAACCACGTACATTTACACACAAACACATACAAGCACGCACGCACACAAAATACACAAATAGGCACATTTATTTTTAAATGTTGTGTATCCCTTACAGGACGTTGCACTCAACACCAGCATTTTTCAGCTGCACTAGGCTGAATGTACTAGGCGAGATGTACTAGGCAAGATTACGCTCAGTAGTTTGCCATTGCTTTCTGAGCGACCGCCTCACATACCCCCGTAAGTTACCAGCGCGGCGCGAACCACTGCCTGACACATATACAGACACATATACATACATAAAGAACAGCACATGTACATACAAACAAGGACCCCCCTCGATGTGTCTCCACCTTGTCGCTGTGGGGGAGGGGATGGGGGTCTTGACTGTTCTAGTGACCCCAAGAACTACGCCGACGGATGCAAAACTACATGTCGGACTGGTTTTGGGGTAGGGGCCAGGCCAAGAGAGACACAACCTGCTGATCTACGGGTAGACTGAGGATAGCAGTCAAAGTCTAAAACAGGGGCACGATGCCACTAAATTGTGGTCCGGACACATACTCTAAGGCTCTCCGCAGAGGGATATGACTGAACGCCTCTAAGCCATAAACACTCGGATGTGAGATACCCACTTACTGAAAAATGGTGGTGAAGTGCTAAGCACGCTACATGTTTAGTTCAGATACTTGTTCAAAGGTTCTCAGCTGGGGGATATGAGGGATGAGAGGGCCTGGCCGTATTTCGCTCGCTGAAACACGGAGGTAAGGTGCTGAGCCGGCAGCACATGTAGCCTACCTCGTGAGCGGTACTTAGGTGGCAAATGGCAGAGCGGCTTAGTTACACGAAGAGGTTACGATGAAAGTCTGTATCTAGACCCATAGAGTAAGTGTTGTCAAAGGTGAAAAAAACAAGTGAAGCATTCGACCGTTCCGACTTGACCAGTTGGGATGTGGACGGCACCACAAAAGTGAGAGTCCCACAGGAATGCTAACATGTCAAAAATGCACGCAAAATGTCGGATGCGTTGGCCTAAGGGTTTCGCCCAAGGGTGCCTTACCAGACACACCGCAATCACATCTGAAAAAAACACTACGGATGAACGCAAAGAAGAAGAAGACAAACAAGGACATACACACAAACAGATAAAAACACGGATTATACGCCCAAATACACACACAATAACACATATAATCACACAAAGAAGCATACATACATACACATGCAAACATGGTCATACACACACAAACACATGCAAACACGTATCTACACACATGCACCCATAAACACACGTATGTACGGGAATGCACATACACATACATACACTCACATACACATACATACACTCACATACACATACATACACTCACATATACAAACACTGATAAACACGCACGTACTTATAAATAGACACAACCATGCACATACACACATGCATATGAAAACACAAATGCACGTACTAACACAGACATACATACACAAACTCATGTACACACGCAAATGTTCTCACAAAACACACACATGCATACAGAAACACACGTGCACACACATACATATACAAAGACGTACATACATACACAAACACTCACGTACACACACAGATACACACACAGATACACAAACGCAGACTACATACAGAAATACACATATACATATAGACGCACACACGCAGACATATTTACAGAAACACACGTACATACAGACACAACATACACTCAAAGATACACCCTATACTGACATTCCGAACCAACACTATAAATGGTTGGCCAAGCGAGTGCGCCTGCATACTCACACCAAAGAGGCAATGTCCTACCGACCCACCATGCAGTTACACCTATGATCGACTGAAAAGCGACCATTTTCACTGTCACACTACAAGCCATACGTGTCTCAGAGTCGCGACCCTGTCTGTTATGTTGCTTTCAGCGTCAGGGTTGTGTCGAATCCCCTATCACAGCTCATGGTGTCCCTAGACACACATACACACCTATGAACATCAACCAGTCACGTTTCTTATCGGTCAAGGTGATAACCACGCCCACTAGGTTTCACACACAAGCGAGGGGCGT